>WURS02103568.1:0-49840 GCA_011762765.2 Rhinocypha anisoptera | reverse complement strand
CAAAATATGTTGAACAGACTTCATAATAAAAATTGACGTTTTAAATACAATTTTTAACTCCCATTACTGTGGGTGCAGACCAAACACACTTTGTGCCGATGTGCACCGATCTATCCGGTTGAAATGCACTAGTTGTCGATCAGCTCGAATCATGTACATCCCAGTACATGATCGACGCGTGTTAGCAATTGACTAACTTGCCACTGTGAGATAAAACAATTTCCTCTCTAGCCAGAGGATATGGACAATATAGTATAGTGCACTGCTATGGTTTGCTTGGCTAACAATTAAGCCAGTCATCTTGGTTAGAGGTGTGTGATGAGCCCCCAGTGGCCTCATAAAATGCAGCCCACTGTGCGGTGGCATGGCCGAGTTGTCGTCGTCGAGTAGTGAGGTAGCCAGTGGCACCGGTGGTACCAAGCGTCATCATCCGACTGTCCTTCTCGATTGCCACTCGTACCACGTTCAAGTGATCGAGACAGAAGCCTCGATTCGGTGCGGCTTGCGACCAATCACCGTCTACAATCTCACAGTGGCGCCTAATCAACTCAGTCTCGAGGAGAGTCATAAAACTTTATTCGTATGGCCACTGAAGCATGTTCGACGCTATGGCTACACCAGCAATAGCTTCTCATTCGAGGCGGGCTCCAAATGTCAGACCGGCGAGGGACTATTTATTTTTCGAAACCATAAGTCCAAGGTGCTCTACAACCAGATCAATCACAACATTGATCGCATCAAGACACTTCACTCTCCAAATCTGCTAAAACATCGTGGTCCATTGGAAGAGAAAGATTCTACACGAACGGTGGGCATCGAACGGCAAGTGCCACATCTCGTTCTCAACGATTGTGCCTATGCGCAAGTTGTCAAGAAATGAAGACACCATACTTTGCTCGTCATTACTATAGTTCAACGCACAACTATGTCCATTTGACGCTCTAATTAACACACATTATTTATATTATTAAAACTCATAATAATAACAATAAAATCTAATACTAATGTCGTCAATTGCTTGGCAACAAGATGCCGGACATAAGCAAGCAGACCTAGTGCCACTCGTCACACCAGACGATTCTTTGTGATTTTAATTCAATTTGAATCTTGACCTAGCCTTTCGCTTCTTCAAACACTAATGAAAGTGAGACTCTTCTGTTTGGTTCTAATGATGATAGTAGTACTCTAATGTGCTCAGTGAGACCCACACACCGAGTGCCTTTGCCAAGTGTTCTGATTGCATTATGATAGCTGGCCCAGTCCCGCCGTGATCAATGGTCCGTTGCGCATTCCACAAGGTCTGCGTCCTACTATGTAACGTGATTCCACGAGATAATTGATTTCATAAGTGTGAACTTTGAGATTATTTCGCCACATTGACCTTGAAGTTAACCAGATTCCATAATATAATACCCTAAAAAATTTTTGCTTACTTGTGTTACACTGTAAACTCATTTGTCTTGGGAATTCGATTGTGTTTCAATAATAATAATAATAATAAAATAAAAATCAAATAAATCAAAATATGTGCACATTCCAAAAAAAGTTACTTGATATAACTGGATGAGTGCCAATTTCGATCCTAATTAGGTTGGTTGACAAAATGGTCGAGTTGAATCCGACTTGCGCGCCACCACTTCATTGTAGTACACTTTGCAATTATTTCTTTGAATAATTGTATAATTGAAAAATAATATTTAAATACGATAATTGCCACAATATTTAACTATTGTTAAAATTAAATTTTAATACAAATGGTAAACTATAGAAGCGAATAAGTAAGAAAAGAAAAAAATATATATAATTTGTGAGTATCGTCATCTATGGGCAGCGCTTGGCAGTTGTTGTTTACAAATCAGCGAGTGCATGCAAGTTGTAACGACTGTAAGGAGCAACGACTCGTCTCTGGTTCTCAGTGTTGGCATCACCTCAATTGGGTCATTTCTAGTCCAATCGGCACAGCCCTCGCTCCCACCATGGACCACACCTTTACCCACCGACCTTCTCGCCACGGACCACGAGCTGAAGATTCTCAAGACGATGATGTTCAATTTATTAACGAGATCGACGCTGACATAATCTTTGTATCCTCGTTCAAAAGATCCGGAGACAGTGAATATCATCCTTATATCAAAAGGATGAAAACGCTGCAGACTTTTCTGGAGATAACAAGGCAACCTCCGCGTAAAGAACGCAAAGCACCCAATGAATTTAGGTTTGCTACCTGTGTTCTTTGCCAAAAAAATTTCTCAAAGGTAATCCTATTTTTTATTTAAAAGAAAGATAGCAACCTAAACAATAATACATTTCTTGCATTTACGCAGATTTCCGATCTTATCAGTACGAGATGTGGACATCTTTATTGTTCAGGGTATGTACCAATTTATTTGAATTGTTAAAAACTAACGTCGATTACTTTTTCAGATGTTACTCATGTCTCCAAAAGGCTAAACAATTGTGTGTAGGAAATGAATGTAATAAGAAGAAACTAACCAAGAAAAGTATTTACAAAGGTTTTCCAAATTAAGTGCTCACTATGATATCACATTGATCTTCACACGTTTTAATTTATTTTTTTATAATATATATTCAAAAAATTATTATTAACTGATAAATTATTACAAGTTGGATGTAAAATATACATTGTCTTTACAAGTTATATATGTATGTATGTAAAAAATAATTGTAAGTTACTTGCGAAAAATTGTGATATTGATCTATGCCATTCTCGCCAGCAGCATCAATTTAATATCATGCTCAAATCGTCGTTACATTAAACGGATGTCTTGTGTAAGCGATAAGAGTTAATCGGTGAGGGAGTGAGTGAGCTCGGTTACCGCTGGTGTTGGGGCCTGGTGGTGGAAGAAGGGAGAACTTGCTGGAGGGATGATCATGTAACAAGCCAGCAGTTTGTGTGCGACATGAAGTCTAGCGACTACTGGTTAGTGCGCCCACTCCGAGCCGAGCCTATCACTCCCTCAGCTTGACAAGATGTTTGGCGGGCGTGCGATACGCCACGGATATCACCACCACTTAGTGGTTTCATTGGGGCGAGTATCGGAGCGAATTAATGCAAAATTGGCTCTATCTCACACAATGTGCTGAATAAGATACCATTGACCAAGTGTTACTGCCACTGGTATCGTTCAGCCTGCGACCACACTCACTCTTCACATCACTCTCTTTCTCTCTCATTGTCGGTTGCGCGATACGCCATCGTTTTTTGTGCTTAGAGTTGCACTACTTTGTGTGTTTGTGAGGAAACCACTCGTTTTGCGCAGTTTTGGGACCCACGAGAAAAGATGCGTTGGTTGATCTTTTGGAACGTGATGCTAGTGCTGGCCACCTCGGGCCACGCCATCTTTGGTTAGCACACTTGCACCTTGTTCTGGTTTTCATTTACCCATCTAGATGTGATTGCAGAGAGCAACAGTGGCATGTCGGAGGACTTGCCCATCAAGAATCGAAACTATTATTTACTTGAGGATGCCTGTCTCAGCCACCTGCGAACCCAAATGAACTTGGAGAAGTTTGCCAGTTTGGTCTATAAACAAATGGTATAGCTCTGCTGGGTGTCAAAATTTGTATCATGCTAACTCAGGCCATTCATAGGCTTTCTACTTTGGCAGCGTAGAAGTGGCTCGCAAGGGCTTCGCCAAGCTCTTCAATGAACAATCCAAGGAAGAGTCGGAACACTTTGAGAAGTTTATGAACTACATTAGTCTACGTGGTGGCGACATTGGTACTTTCAACATTTCGGTAAGGCCAAGTAGGGTAGTGGTAGTGTGATCAACTTTGTTCCCGGCTCTTTCCAGATGCCCAACAAGTCGAGCTGGAAGAACGCACTGGATGCGCTCAAGGACGCCATTGAGCTGGAGCATCACGTCACCCGCGAGATCATTCGCTTGCATGCCATTGCGGAGGACACGTGCAAGGACATTCACGTAAGTGCCATTCGAAACCCTCTCGGTATCTCCCTCTCTTCTTACCTTTCCTCTCTAACTCCAATTTGCCTGGGCGTTTTTTTTTCTTCCAGTTGGTCAACTTTCTGGAAAGTGATTTCATCGACGAGCAGATCAGCTCGATCAATAAGCTCATGAAACTGATGGCCATTGTGAAGAGCACGGGTAAGGATGGCTACGGCGAATACTTGATTGACCGGGACCTCTTCGACGGCAAGATCTCGCTCGACTCACTGTAATTGTAGGTGCCAACCTACCAACGGGGGGCTCTGTCTACAGTCGGCACTTCTTGCTGCCCTTGCTGCTCCTATGATATTCTATGAAATGAAAAATCAATAAACACTCTTGCTAGCCTGAAATGCGTTTTTCTCGAGTTAGTCGGTCAATCTGAAAGAAATTTAGTTAGTTCCAGTGCTATTTGCTATAGCGTCATAATGGCGAGTTAGGTTTTGGGACACACTCCCCACTTGGATCAATGCGACCCACTGGCCGAGTTGCAGTGGCAGAAGTTGGTCACACTCAACCAGTGCCCAACATGTCTCGTTGCCACATGCAACTCGTCCTTTGCACACTATGTCTTTGTGTCACGTGGGCTATTCCTCAAATCGGTAAGTCACTTAGACTATCTGAAGTGAATCTCTTTAATGAATAATAAGCTTTGGTGACCGATCCTGCCAACCAACTGGCACATTCACTTGCCGAGAGTGTGACAAGTCATCTTAATCACTCTTTCGATGGGATTCACTTCCAAGTAAATCAGTTTGTTCAATTTGATACATTTATCACAAGTACATCAAATAGTGACGGTAAGTAAAAACATCTGATGTAATGATGTCAATCATCAGTTCTGGATTGTAGCTCCTTGTCCGTACACGGTAGTACTGGCGGTGGTTTCCTGTACCAACAACATCGAACTCTACCAGCATTTGCTAGAGCACTGTCACACGGCAGTTTTGCTCACCCAGTTCGAGTTGGTATGTCGCCGACCACCGTCTGAGTTGGGTCTCGGACTGGCTCGACCACGGGCACTGCACGATGTGCTACCACTGGTAGTCGATATGAGTGAGAGTCTCGCTGTCAGCTGGCACCAGATGGTGATTCTCTATGAAAGCCAACTTGATCTGGATCAATTTTCCAATTTGGTGAATCAAGGTACACCAATTCTACAGTTTAGTTTAGAGTTCGAGACGAGTCAAAGCCAGACATTGACGTCCGACAATCAAAAGACGTTGAGTCACCTGAAGGCAAGTTTGATGGAAACCAATCTGATTGTTGTGCTGGGCAGAAAAATTCTTTTTGAAAAGATGATGAAAGAAGCAAGAAAGCAGTCACTGTTGACCATGGCCAATAAATGGGTTTTTGTCATTACGGATCACTTCAACCTGAGTAAGCTGTCAAATGAGATGCGAGATTTGCTCAGCACCACTGATGCCATAGTAATGATGAGACATCAAACTGAGCAGTGTGTGGTCCTAGAAACTCCTTGCCTGGCCAAATTGCTTACGTTTCTCGTAGAACGCACTCTCCACACCGTCATCACAAATAATTATCGATTAGAAGGCAACAGAACAGACAAACTTCAAACAAGAAATAGAATCCTTTCCGAGATGAGGGTAAGTTGGGTACCATACAGTTTGCCCTCATATATGAATACTGAATCACACTAAGTCAGTGTGCGCGTTGTTGTCGAAACAAAGTGGAAAGCAGAAAATTTAAAAGCTCCACAGACATAAAGTAGGGATCACAGGAAAAGCCAATCCTAAAAAACTTTCCGAAAAGCCACTCACTTTGCATAGTGCTTTAAAAGAAAATCTTTCAAGGATTGACTTTTCCTGCGATCCCTACATAAAGCAAGCATAAAGTTTAAGAGTTTATTAGCGTATGAGGTTACTGTATAAGAATAAGAAAAGTTATTTCAAACCCGAATTTGTATCGTTTGACTTAGCAACTACTCGATGGACAACAATTCACCAATAGTACATGGTGCGGCAATTGCGAGCATTACGAGGCACAAAGTCTCTACAAGCATCGAATCAATGATGTGGTTAAAGATGGCGTGGTACAGTTCAATCGAAAGAATCCACAGTTCACCATCTTCACCCAGAACCTTGGCAGTTGGAGTCTATTCAAAGGGTTTCTGATGCAAGATGACTCACGGGGGGCAGTCAACCTCAAGAACCGACCAATTAACATCGGTATTGTTGATGTAAGTGGCTCGACTAGAAAGGTGAACCAAAGTGTAATTAGTTGTATACCAGCAACCACCACTGATTCGGGTGAGCAACAATTTCACCAGCGAGATTGTAGGCACCAACTACGAGATGATCCTCGTGTTAGCAGCAAAGCTTAACTTTACTCCCAGTTTTGTGATTGATTACTCGACAAACCTGGGTTATCTCCATTCAAACGGCTCGTGGACTGGTTTACTTCGCAAGGTAGTCGATGCCGAGGTAGACATTGGCGCCAATGGCTACTGGCAAACCGAAAACCGACTCAAAGCAGTTGACTTTAGCTTTCCCTTCAATCTTGAGCACATTTGCATTCTGACGAAGAAAACTGACGAAGATCACAAATATCTCTTCCTGGCACCTTTCACCTGGGATGTAAGTAAACATTCATTGCTCTAACCATCGGTTATAAAGTGCTGAAATAGGCTTGGCTGTGCATCCTCATCACCGTGGTGCTGATGGGACCGTTCTTGTGGATAGTGCACCGTTCAAGTCGCTACTACCACTTCTACAAGCTTCAAAATGACAAAGGTCTGTTCAAACTGGGCAACTGTGTGTGGTATTGCTTTGGAGCAATCGTACAACAAGGCGGCGACTACCTTCCACTGGCAGTTTCTGGCCGCATCCTCGTCACTTTCTGGTGGCTTTTCGTGATTGTCACCGTCACCACCTACAGTGGTAATCTGGTTGCGTTGCTCACCTTCCCCAAGATATTCAATCCAATCAACAATCTTGACGATCTTTTGCTCCACAAAAACGTGCTACGATACGGTGTCAATCAAAACGGTGGCATCGAAGAGTTGATTCAAAACTCAGAAGATACCCGTTTGAAGAATATGGTTGACAACATTGACTACTTTTCCTCCACAGATTTGCTTACCATTTTTGAGAGAATTAAAAAAATGCAACTGGTTTTTCTAGCTACCAAAACTGAGATTCGATACTTGATCTCGGAAGACTTCAAGAACTACAACTCGTGTCAGTTGATGATTGCCAAAGAACCCATTTTGGCAAAATCAATCTCTTTTATTGTCAACAAAAACCAACCAAAGAAATTTAAAGAACGCCTTGACTACGAGTAGGTGTCAAGTGATAGAAATCTATCTAAATGGGTTCTCTTGCAGAATATCGCGAATGGCCAAGTCAGGCTTGGTGACCTTGTGGAATCGCAAGTATGACGTGCCAGGAAACGATTGCCTCTACCCTTTGATATTTCGCGCCGGCGACGTCAAGAAGATTGGTCTCTCACACATGGTTGACTGTTTCTTTGTGCTCGCAATAGGAATCGCCATAGGTATCATCTTTCTCGTAATCGAGATCCTCAAGCAACGCCAGCGACCCGGCCCAAGTTCGATCACACCACCTCCCATTAAAGTATGATTCCAAAACATAAATGGGCAGTTTAGCTTACTAATTTAAATCAATTAATTTCCTTTGCCAAGGTTGCCACTCGAGAACCACCTCGATTGAAGCTAAAACAACTGAGCGACAGTATTGGACGAATGGTAAACAAGATCAAGAATGGTCGACTCTACGAGACGTGGTTGCAGCGAGCAAAGAAGGCGCGAGCTAAACCAGGCAACACCCAAAATGTGTCGCCATCTACTCGCCTGCCTCCGGTCCACGAGAAGGACATCTGGCACAGCACCCTGCAGCGTCAGCAGAAGTTGTACTATTTCCAGAAAAGTCTCGACATGACACGCAATGCACCTAGCAACCACCTTCACCATCACCGACTCTACTGGGCCAACTTGAACTGACCCTGAGTGAGAAGTGTTTGTGCAAATTGGTTGTCTTCGCAAATTCTTTCACACACACACACACATTCAATCAATGTAATGATTTCCGATGTAACCTCTCATTACCACAAACAGCGCGACAGTTGTTTGGGTGACAAACAATTAAATCGGGTCAATCAATTGATCGAGTGGAGTGAGGCAGTGGGGAGGTACCAGTGGTGCCACCAGTCGGCACTTAGTGCCAAGAGACAGCATGGCACCTTTCACCATTTTCTCCTCTTGCTTCCTCATTATCTTCATTTGTAATAACCGATGTAGCGATGCTAAAGAGTTGAGATTCGGTAATTGTTCCAAGTCACAGACTAGATCATTAATCTCTCACTTTCAGTGCTGCTTAGTGACTCGAGTCAGAGTGTGTCTCACAAAGCTGCATTGGCTGCTTTACGAACCATCAATGTGAGTGTTGAAGTGATCTCGGTTGAATTGTTGAGCAACACCGTGGAAAGCGAACTTTGCGAGCGAATGTTCGAGGGTACCAGCACGAAATTCACGCCACCAGCCATCTTCATGCTCGATCTCAGCCAGTCGAGTACGTTGGGCAAGAGTATGGCACGTCGCATGGGTGTGCCTAGTTTGCGCACTTCGAGTCTGGCCCAAGCCTTGCAAGACAACGTGGCTTGGAAGAATCTCAATCTTATAGAGCAGGAGATCTACATCTCAATGCTCACGCCCGAAGCTACCATGCTACAAATGATTAAAGATATCGCTACGCACTACCGTTACAAAGCAGTGGTCCTCATCTACGACAACACATTTAGTCAGTTGTTTATTTCAACTCTCAATTTTCTTTTAATGGTACTTTTTTAACTCCAGAAAAAGCACACGAAGGTCATATAATCAAAAATCTCAAACATCGGTCAGTGTACTGGCCTTCCCTGAGCAACGAAACGATTAAGTCTACCTTTAACGAGTTAAAGAAAACCAGTTTGGGAACTAGCTTTTTTGTGGTAGGCTCAATTACAACCTTGAGTCAAGTAATGGAACAGGTGAGTGAAAAAGGAGTTACATAATAAATTGGAATTATCAAAGAGTTGTGCAGGCCAATCTGCACTATATGTTCGGCACCTACCGTCCCTGGTACTTCATCTCTAAGGCAAGTGATTTGCAATAATTGAGAAATCCTCTTACCAGGCAAGAGTGATTCTTTTACCAGGAGAAAGGTCGAGTAGAGTGTGTCAAATGTCACCACGTGGAGGTGTTTTGGTCACAGCCACTCAAGTCACGTTTGCACTACTACGAGCACGAGCCATCAAGCGATCTACCACGTGATTCAGCCGCAATAGTCGACATCTACTTCTACTATGATCTAGCTCGCTTATATGCCCAAACTGTGACCAAGATAGTAAATGTAGGTACATTCGATCTCACTTATCCAACTTGTGGTCGTTACCTCACCGAGGGTCACATGCGTCAGCGAGAGAATCTTCGCCTCTATGAAGAATTGTCACAGAATTTTCTCTATGGAATGTTCGGTCAATTCATGTTCAATCGAAACTCTAGACTTAATTACCAGGAGCTAAGCATGCGAATCAACCGAGTAACAATGCGCAACGGAAGCGTGGCTCAGTCGAGCAAAGTAGCCGAATGGGAGTTTGAAGATCAACTCGGACGACTCTACTTCAGTGCCGCGCAAGAAAAGAGCAAACGACCTGGCATACCACACTACCAAATCACCACCATTATCGTAGGTATCCCTCACCGGTAAGGTGTATGTTGTATAAGCACTCGACTCTTGTAGGAAGCACCGTTCATCATGGAGGTGACCGACAACTTCACCAAAGGCAATGAACGCTTCTATGGCTACTGCATTGACTTGCTCAAAGAGATTGTCAATAATAGTGATTTCAAATTTGAGTATACCATCAGTGTGGTGCCCGATCACCTCTACGGACACAAGAACGAAAAAGGCGAGTGGACTGGCATGATCGGCGAGTTGGTGAGCAAGGTGAGAAGTGACCAAGTTTCTACTTCAAGCATAATACAAGTTGTGTTTCAAGCAGAAAGCCGATATTGCGCTAGGACCCATCTCAGTAATGGCAGAACGCGAGATTGTGGTCGACTTTACTGTTCCATACTATGATCTCGTAGGCATCACCATTTTAATGAAGAAGCCTACCGTGCCTTCTCATCTGTTCAAGTTCTTAACTGTGCTCGAAACCAACGTGTGGCTTTGCATTCTGGCCGCCTATTTCTTTACAAGGTATCAGTGAAAAGAAATGAGCAGTTAGATTCACTAATTGGTTCTTTGGTGGCTAGCTTCCTGATGTATCTCTTCGATCGGCTCAGTCCGTACAGCTTTCACAACAATCGTGAAAAGTACAAAGACGATGAGGAACAGCGCGAGTTCACCCTCAAAGAATGTCTTTGGTTCTGCATGACCTCGTTGACTCCACAGGGTGGTGGCGAAGCACCGCGCAACCTCTCGGGCCGTCTAGTGGCAGCCACGTGGTGGCTCTTTGGCTTCATTATCATCGCTTCATACACGGCTAATTTGGCCGCCTTCCTCACTGTGTCACGACTCGACTCACCCATCGATTCGCTAGACGATCTTGCCAAGCAGTACAAGATCAAGTATGCACCACAGGCGGGCACTGCTACTGCCACTTATTTCGAACGTATGGCTGGCATCGAGGAGAAATTCTATGAGTAGGTGTCTGTGTTGAATAACTATTTCTAACATTTCACTATTTCAATAAAATTTTATCGAATACCTAGAATTTGGAAGGATATGTCGCTTAACGATAGTCTCAGCGACGATGAACGAGCAAAACTAGCGGTGTGGGACTACCCAGTGAGCGATAAATACACCAAAATTTGGTCACAGATCCTCGAAGCCAAGATGCCGCAAAGCATGGCTGAAGGATTACGACGTGTCAAGAACGAAGATCCCAACGGAGAACAGTTTGCTTTTATCAGTAAGTCAAGTTTGATTCTATGGCTTCACTAATTAACTACTCTTTTATTACACCGATAGCTGACTCTACCTTAGTCAAGTACGCGGTAATGACCAACTGCGATCTGCAGAACATCGGCAACGAGTTTAGTCGCAAGCCAATCGCACTGGCTGTGCAACAGAACTCGGATCTCAAAGACAAGCTAAGCAGTGCCATTCTCAAGCTTCTCAACCAACGACGACTGGAGAATCTCAAAGAAAAGTGGTGGAATCGTAATCCAGAAAAAAAGGATTGTCAAGACTCCAAGAAACAAAGTGATGGCATTAGCATCAACAATATCGGTAAAGAAACTTTGCATTGACTTACTTGATGTGAATTTCATATCAAATTCTTCGATAGGCGGTGTGTTCATTGTTATCTTCATTGGCGTGGTGCTCGCTTGCGTTACCTTGCTCATCGAGTACTGGTATTTCAAAGGCAAAGAGTCCAAGGTGATAACACTACAACGGGATCCAGCCACAGTGGCCATGAACGGCTCGATCAAGGCGGGCAGTGAAGTGACCCAGGGCAAAGTGACCACTCTGGGCTACACCTTGGCCAATGGCAACGGTCCAGGCTACTTCAGCCCCTTCAACCAACAGGACCATTTGAACCGACAGTTACGGACTCGACGTGATTTCAGCCACTTCTCCACTCACCATTAGTTTTCCTAATAATTTCCATTTAATAATAAATATACAAGTAGAAACAATTGATAAAGACGTTTATGAACAACTAGATGAACACCAGATGAGGTGTAAAGAAAGGAAACGAGTCAAACAAAGTGAATAGAGAAAGAGAGACTAGTCTGCATTGCCACTGACACTGTTCATCAGTTCCATTTCGACATTTTTGAGAAGCCAGTTGTGCTCGCAAATCTCGAGTGCCTCCCACTCGGCTTTGAAGGCTTGCTTAGGATCGGCGGGCATCGCCATTGCAGCACCAGAAACCTGTTCTTGCATTAACCGACTTTGATCTGCGGCATTGTTTTCGCCTAGTACCAGCAGATAGATCGAGCGTAATCCAAACACATTCAAAAAGTACCAGGAAGCAGAAGAAACCCAGGAGGCGTCCAGTGAAAGTAGCTCGATACCACGCTGAAGCATAGGCTTAAATCGTAGAGTGAGAGGAAATGGTACTTTGGTCGTGACGAAACCGGAGAAAGTCCAGTTGATCCAGCCACCAATGAGAATCATGGGAAGCACGTTGGTCAAGTTGCCCTTGAGCATGTCAGTCATCATTGAGGGATCGGTCATTGGATTTGGTGCTTGAGTACTTCGCTTTTGACTAATTTTAAAGTAACCAGTCTCCTCGTTGTTGAAGTAATGCTTTCGCATCAAAAATGACTGGATATAAATCAAAGAAATAAAGTTAGAAAATGCAAAAAATAAATTCAATAAGTTAAACTAACCTGTTTGGGAATGTATTTGCCATTTTCACGTAGTAATCGACTGCGAATCATCACTTGCGAGTCCACCACTTGCTGAAGCTCTACCTTCTTGGCGGAGGAGAGGAGAATAGAGACGTAGTGACGCAGAATGCCCACGAAAAAGGTGATCACCACAATGGGAAGAAAGACCCAGACCCGAATGTCGGGATCGAGAAGAAGGTCGTCGGACATGGCTGGACAAAAGAAGACGAGCGAGGTCCGAGATTGGTGATCACTACGAGAGACGTGCCACTTTAGTCTATAGACCGAGTAAAATCAGCTGCACGCCAGAGCTTGACGCACTGCTCGGCGTGGGCTCTCCACACAGGTGGTGTTGCACTACCACTTCGTGGCATGATGCCAGTGGCATCAACACATCACTCATTGATTTTCCTTCTGTCATTCACCATCTTTTCCGTTCAATACTCATTTTATCATTTTGTTTTTTATTTTATTAATTATATATATTTATTATTTTATTATAAATCACACATAGAAACGGCAATCACACACAGGGGAAAAATTGGGAATTAAAAATTATTGAATGAAAAAAGAGGAAAAATTGAAACAAGATCGGTGAAGAAGAAAACACGGAGTGGAAGTGATTAACCGGGTAAGTGGACATGCGGGTGGGAGAACATTCTAGCACACTAGAGTGGGTCGGACCAGCTAGCGTGGACTTATTCGGGCTCGTGGGGCCCGGGTTGCACCGTCTGGAGCCAGTTGAGCACGAACATCTCCTTGTCTTTCTTGCTGACACAGTTGTACTTGTCCTCCTTCTCGTAGTCCACCACTTGGATGAGTATGTCGGCATTGTCAGTGAGGTCATGTGTTTGGGCACTGTAGTGCACCTGGAGAGGCCTCACCACAGCACCCGAGCTGACCCGCGCCAAGGCGTCCAACTCGTGCTCCTCGAGGCTCGACTGACTGACACTCTTGATGAACTCGAGCACGCGCTTGGTGATGCACTGATTGCGCACCTTCTTGTTAATTGACTTGATGAGATCGAGATCGGTGAAGATGAAAGCATTGAGCTGTCGAGCCGACTGGTTCTGGGGCGAGGGCAACTGCGAGGAGTGCATGGTGTCCCCGCAAATGGCCAGGGTAGAACACGAATAGGTGATGTAGTCGCCTCCCAGTGATTCCTTGGTTGCGTGCCATCGTTGGTACTGGGCCAGGTCGCACTCGGATAGATAACGCCGGCACCAACCCGTCTCAGTCTCGCCACTCACTGGCGTGCTGCTCACTTGGCTTGCCATATCCGAAGTTGAGAAACTTTTGATCTGGCAATGATAATTGCGGCTAATCTGGATGTAGCTCTTGAGCTTGTCCACGTTCTCCTCGAAGAGACTGCGAAAATCACATAGTGATACCGATGGTGCCACCCGGGTCTCGGTGGAAGAACTCTGAGCAAGTTGACCACCGCTTGGGATCTGGAGCTGAGCAAAGCGTGGCTTTGCAGTGGCCGGCACCAAGTAATTCTCTGGAACCAGACTGTTGCTGGTGCTTGGTAGCATTCTGGTCCAAAGTGGGAAAACTCACTCGTGTCAAATCTAGCCTCACGTGTGGGTCACCGTTTCCAGCGGGACCACCCTGCGCGGCGTTGCTTGGATGTGGATGAGTCTTGGGCGTTCTAGCTACAAGTTCCCAGGCAAAGCTCGTTTCTACCACTATCTAGTCGTGCAGTGGATTTGTTTTGACGGATGGGCACACAGCCGCACTCTTTGCTCTACTCGTACCTCGTCGAGCGGCACGCACATATAGCACTTAGTCCGCGTTCCAGTGTTTTGCATTCACTTCTCCACTGGTATCGGCTTGTGTATAGCTTCACTGAGACCGCTAGGATCCGTTTCGATCTGTTGTGGGCGCGCGTCACACTCCATAACTCACCATCAACCAGTGATCACGGACACAATCACGGTAGCATTGAGCAATTTATGTTACCTGGTTTCCATGTGAAACGATATACATTGGTCCTCTCTTTCCAATCGATCTCCATTAATGACGCCACTTAATCTCGACGCTCGGTGCCAAATGACGAGGTTGTCAAGTGTCAATACCTAATGATCTCGTCTTGATTTAGCCAATCGTTTCACCACACCTGACCAAGCAGTTCCGACCCGACACTCTGATCAATACAATCGTGATGGCTTTTCTCAAAGAACTTGAGGTTTACTTGAAGAAATATCCGCTACCAGCAGGAATTCAACACCAATACGGCACTTCAGGCTTTCGCAATAAGTAAGTGAACATGAGCTAACCTAAAAGGGATCTGTGATAACTATTTGTTGTCTGGTTAGAGCGGACACTCTTCCGCATGTAATCTTTCGAACTGGAATTTTGGCCACACTGAGAGCTCGGGTCTGTAAAGGTTTGCTTTATAATATTTCTCTGAATTTGGCATTGAAGATAACTTGTGATGAACAGGTGTGATCGGTGTCATGATTACGGCATCGCACAACCCTGAAGAAGACAATGGTGTCAAAGTCATCGATCCTTCTGGAGGCATGATGGATCCGTCCTGGGAGGCTTTAGCTACACGTCTCGCTAACGTATCGTACGTAATTTTTTCTTTTACAAATTCTTTATTAATTGGTTTTTAACTATGAAAGAGATGTCGAGTTAGAGTCAGCAGTGCAGGAGATTGTTGACAAGTTTTCCATCAATATGAGCCTTCCTGGCAAGGTCTACATTGGAAGAGACACTCGTCCGAGTAGTCCTTCACTTCTGCAAGCACTGTTAGCAGGCATCAGCGTGGCTGGTGGAGAGCCATTTGACTTTGGCCTGCTCACTACCCCACAGCTTCACTTCATAGTTCGCTGTGCCAACTTTCCTGAGTATGGAGAACCCACCGAAGAAGGCTATTACAAAAAACTTGCAAATGCTTACCTTCAAATGGTGGAATCCAACCAGCCAGCACATTTAGTGCTTGACTGTGCTAACGGGGTGGGTGCCATTGCAATGCGCAAATTGGCTCCTCTTCTGCAGGCCAAACTTACCTTTGACCTGATTCACCATGGCGACGGCATTCTCAACAAGGGCTGTGGTGCCGACCATGTCAAAGTGAACCAACGTGAGCCAGAGTCCGTTCAACTGCGCGAGGGTCAGCGTTATGTGTCCTTCGACGGTGACGCGGATCGTATTATCTACTACTATCGCAACAGTACCGACAATGCCTTTCACATGCTGGATGGAGACAAGCTTGCTGTACTGATGGCCACTTACCTTGGACGCACATTGAAGGAAACTGGCCTCGGTCACATTCCAATCACCATCGTGCAGACCGCTTACGCCAACAGCAGCTCTACCGTCTACATGCGTGATGTTCTGCGTCTTGAGACCGACTGCGTGCTTACCGGCGTCAAGCATCTTCATCATCGAGCCGAACAAGCATCAATTGGAATCTACTTCGAAGCCAACGGCCACGGTACCATTCTGTTTTCAGAGGAAGTGGTCAAAATCATTAAGGCGTGCCAACATCCCAAAGCCCGACAGCTCGAGCACTTTATTGATTTGGTCAACCAGGTGAATGTCAAGAGAATGGTATTATCTGATAATCTGACGACTTTGTTTTTTTTGGTCAGACGGTGGGTGATGCCATTTCGGATATGTTGCTGGTGGAGGCCATTCTTAGTGTGCTTGGCATGAGCACCGAGCAGTGGGATGCGCAGTACACTGACTTGCCGAGCAAACTTCTCAAGTTGGAAGTGAAAGACCGCAATGTGATCACCACCACGGACGCCTCTCGTCGATGCGTCACTCCCGCTGGCTTACAGGAAGCCATCGATCAGGTGGTGGCTAGCTACGGTTCACAAGCTCGTTCTTTCGTGCGACCTTCCGGCACCGAAGACGTGGTTCGCATTTACGCCGAAGCACCCACGCCAGACCAAGTCGACAAGCTGGCCAAACAAATTGGCAACCTTGTCTACGACTTTGCCAATGGTGTCGGGGATAAATTCGTGATCTAAAAACTTTATCGTGATTGTCAATTTAGAGTTTTATATGAATGTTTTTTCTAACCAATGTTTACAATATATTTTTTATATAAAAGCCCAATTATTTTTATACAACAAATAATAATAATAATGCAAAAATTAATTACACAATGTATCACTATTGCCAACATTACCGCTTGTTTTGAAAGTTAACCGAGTAGCCCCCGGTGTCTTCATTCTTCACCAGTTGGAAGTTATCGGTGGAAAGGCCAAAGGGTTTCAAAACCATGTTGCCCAAACCCTTGAGTTTATCAAGCATCTCCGCCTTGAGCTTTTCATTCCTCTCGTCTATTTGCACCTTAAGCTCAGCGATAGTGCGACGAATGGCGGTTTCGTCAGGTTTCAATTCGAGGTAGCGTTCGTAGTCTGCAAGTGACTCGTCGAGCTTATCACATTTGTGGTAGAGCTGGGCCCGTCTCAACAATGCCTTCAAATGTTGGTCGTTGAGTGCCAACGCCTCGGTGCAGTAGTTGATTGCTTCGGTGTGTGCCTCGAGGTGATCCTTGGCTGCGGCTAGGTTCGAGTAGAGTATTGCAAGTGTGTCCTTGTCTTCGGTGAGACACATCGCCACCGATTTGGTGTACCACTCCACCGCCGACTCGAAGTTACCTAGCTTGAACTGTGAGTTACCCTCGCTCTTCAACTCAAGTGTCTTCTCCTTCCTCTCCTCATCGCTCAGTTCGTTAATCTTTGAATTAGTCTCCTCGTCAGACACATCTTGACGACACTCATGAAACTCCTCTGCCTCCGCTTCACAGTCACCGTTCTCGTTGACTTCAAGTGTCGACATTGCAAATCTACTATTGCTTGATTCGAAAATAAGGGAGAATTCAATTTGAAATCAAACAAATTGAATATGAACAACTTAAATCGGTGAAATCAATAAAACACCAGAACCAGTGTACATGTAACTGCTGCATTGCAGCATGTCAATCTCAGATCAGCTGCTTTCAATAAAAAAAATAAAATGCAACGCCATCTGACGAATTGGGACAGAACTATATTTTTAAGTAAATCATTATTCAGTCAGTTTAAGTTATTGTTGCAAATACAAAGTAAAAGACATTTTTCTAATTTTATTTATTATAATGCTTTCTATTTTTCTTCACTTCAACGCATTACAAGCAACACTCAAAGTAGCTTTTTTGAGATGCGGCCAGAGATAAAGCGTGCGCTTGCTCTATGGCGATTTATAATGGAGGTCTTTTATTGAGCTTTTATTGTTGAGTGTTGCCTGTAGTTTGAGATTTTATTACTGTAGTAAATACAGTAAACTCTAGAACTTACGCATTGTTGTAAAAGCAAAATAGAAGGCATTAATCGAATTTCATTAATGACTTTGCCTTTGCAACAACGCGGAAGTTTGAAGGTTTACTGGATATACAATATGGCTCTAAACTTAACCATCATTTTTGTTCTGAAATTTTCTCATGCACTAATTTGTGTTACTGGTCTTAAAAATACCAGTGTATGAAAAAGTTCTCAAACAAAAATGTAAGTTGAGTTTAGAGTTAAAAGTAAAATCATTAAAACTACTTAAAATATGGCTCTAAAAACTGAACTAGCATTTATGTTTGAAAACATTCTCATACACTGATTTGTGTTATTGGTTTTGAAAGGGATCGCAACACAAATTAATTTATGGAAAAACTTCCAAACTAAAATGATGGTTAAGTTTAGAGCCACACTTAAAATATTATGCCAAGTACAGTAGGATATATTATATAAGATTGAAATATTAAAAAAACAATTATAACATTTTTAATTTTATAGATACTATTTTGGCAAACTTGTATATTTTCCTTAAAACTCTATTACGATAAAATGTACATTTGCAATTCTTTTATCGATTAATAAAGACAACAGTGTTCTTTGAATGCATGATTTACTATGATTACAATAATAACCCCTCTAGAAGGTAGTCATCAGAAAAAGCAACAGAGTATCAGATTAAACAAAAAGACTAAAAATAAATAACCCACCTCACATCTGACTCAAGCAACAACAGTGTTAATTAATGTGCAAATGTTTGTCGTCATTGTAATGCAAATAATTACATCACAAGTTTTCAACGTAAACACACATCTAAATCACAAAGTTCAGTCTGTACTAGTTTTGAGTACGAGTTTACATCGTTTAACATCAAGTTCCGGTTTTAATCAAGGAACAAAAGAAAACCGCAATTGAAATTGAAGAATTGTGTGAATACCAGTTTGGTTTAGCTTCAAAGTTGCTTGTTGGCCATTATTTAGTTTCTTTGCAAAGAATTTGCTTGAAAGTTTAAAACAGTTAAATGGGCAAGCGGTTAAATCGAGCAGTAAGCCATTAGTGCAGTGGCTAATCTCCTCGTTTGCGAGAATTATTCAATGTGCGAACTCGCCTCTTGGCAATGGAGGAGTGGAGACCGATCGTCAAATCGTCAGTGTCGTGGTTTCACCTGATCCCAGTCTATTGTTGCTGCTCAAGCGTGGCTAGTGGAAGCACAGGCATGTGGGGATATTGATGCCATCTTGACCGACCCTCACAATCATCCTCGGGGTGACTTGTTAGTGTGGCATCATCAGCTCATTAGTGCTCGACAGTAGTGCGAGACACATGTGGCTGGCCAGTGTGTCAACTTGGCGAGAGGCCATCTCCGTGACTCGTCCTCTCGTGTGCCGGATCGTAGAGTTTGCAAATGTTTGCCCAGCTAACGACAACACTGCGCGCGCCAGTGCAAGTGCCGGTCGAATGCCACTCTTCACCAGTCTCTCTCTCTCTCTCTCTATCTCCCCTCGTTGTCCGCCACTCACTGTCAGCGTGGATCATTTGTAACAGATAGATATTTAATAAGTTCTGCTTCATAAATTAATAAGACACACAGTGGCAGTTCCGAAGTGCAAGGCAAGCAGTGAGGATGCATGGTGGTAGAGCTCCCACAGTTCGGCTACCGACCGGGACCGAATTCTCCACCAGGCAAACGGGCGCGCGGCATCTGTCACTGCCGCGAGTTGACACTTTGCAACAACTGCTAAATATTGCCATCGAACGAGCCTCGTCAGAAGCCGCGACAGATTAATAAATAAGCAAACAAATTATGCCATCGAGCGCGAGTCGTACCGAGATGGGATGGTTCGGGCCAGTGCACTGCAGTGCGTCTCTATACTTGTTACGCGGTGCTCACGATGATGTGATGCACTCGATTGATGGCCTCACACAATTTGTTCGGTGCCAAGGCGCACACTCCACCCAGCTACCAGTGCCCAGTGATACACCCTCAATCGAAACCTCTCTCACGCCCTTGTTCCATCATCATATCATCAATGCTTTAACCGGCATTGTGTGCCACTCGGAATCGCTATTTTTACTTCACTTGAAGTGCGCGCAATTGCGACGAGACCATCGACAAAGCGGAATGGCTGCAATTAAGATCGCACACAAACTTGCTGAATGTGTAGAAATTGAATTATCACGCTATTTTGAGAATTTCCTTTGTTACACAGTGGCACAGCCTCGCTATCTCCTATTATGTGACATGTGTATATATGTGCACAAACTCGCACATTTTTAATGCTTTGATTATCATGCCATTTTACCGTGGGGTTTTAGAATCATTTTTTAAAATAAAATGAAATATCACAAATTAGAATCAACAGCTTACAAGAGCAAATTCATGTTTATGAATCATGATTCATGAAAGTACTACTGGAATATTTAAGCTAAATGTTCTTAATTTTACATATCTCGATGTCATAAGTTAAGAAATTGTAATTAAGTAAAAATTAATTTTTTAAAAATGATTTAATTCAAAAACTTCAATATTATTTCTTGCTGTAAAAGTTTCTATTGTGACAAATTCTATTTATATATAGGAGATACATTAGACAAAGTGTGCATTTTTATGAGCTATTTTTGACGAATTTAGCCGAGAACATCGATCAACAGTGTTGCCAACACCAGTTTGTCCATTGTTGTGTCAGTCATTATTGGATGATGACTCACTAGAATTAGAAACACCAAACGTTAGTGTTGGTGGAATTTGTACGGATCAAATTGTGCCCTTTCATATGCCAGTTGGCATCCGTGTGCAAGTAATAATTTGATTGAATTTTATTTGTTTGCGATCAACTTTTGGGTGCCCTTCCATCTAGTTGGCACTTCTCACCCAAAAGTGGCACTTGATTGTTTAACGTGCCAACAAATCAAGTGGTGCCTCATTGCCTCAACAAATCCTCAACACGTGTTTGTGGGCTCTAATTAGAGCATCCCGCGCGGGGGCGAGCAGTTCGGATGTGTGTGTGTAAAGTTTTTCGTCGCGCTGACGAATCACCCTGGCGAAGAAAGTGCACGCACAGTGGGCTCACTCGTCTACCAATCGAGTGGCTCGACGAGCTCGGGTGGGCTGGACGGACAGTTGGGTGAAGTGCAGCCGAGGCGGGCTCTCCTCCACCAACCAGCCACCGCGATCGATGCTATCGCCAGTGCCAACCGCGCCAACCTCGCCTCTCTGGCCAACACACAATGCAACTAATTGCTTCACCACTATCTCTCACGGGCGCCAGACAAATTGGACGACACCGACGAGAGTCAACTTGGTGATGGTGTTCGCACCCAGTGCACACATCTCACATACACACTCGGTGACTAGGCACACTACAATGGGGTGCGAGGGTCAACGATATTCACCAGTTATACAACAGTGTTTGACTGACACGATGAACCCTGAGACGAGCCGAGAGAAATTAGCCGGACCGGCCGAATCCGTAGACAAATCGGCCAGTGGGTGCAAGGAGGATAATCTCTCGTTCGGCATCGATCGTCTCCTGGACAGTGGTGCACTAGACCCTAGCCACTCGGCTCTCAACTCTCCAGTCTCCTCTCCCGCCTTCTTCGGTCGACTACTGCACAACATCAGCAAAAGTCTCCATGAACCAGCTGGTACATTCAGTGCCAACCCAGCAATGCCGGGCACAGAACTCATGCCTTCTACCCCTTTTCAATGGATCAACTCGCAGCTTCTCAAAATTCCAAGTGAGTGTTTGTACTGCATCAAGTACATTGTAGACTTAGTTTAGATCTTAGTTTTTTTAATTTTACACTAGTCAATTTTAGTTCGAAATTAGCTTCAAATATTTTTTTATAAATTCATTTTATGAACAATAGTTATTGAGGGTAATTATACAATTTTTATTGCGCTAAAATTTATAAATGAGTCTAGTGATTGCTTATTTATTGATCATCATTGAGCATAGAACACTTAGGAGTTTCCAAATATAAATTGGGTTCAATTTGCCTGTTAGTAGTTGCTGTGTGAGTAATGACGTAACAGTGATTTAGATTGAGTTGGGTTGTGTGAGTGGTGATCGAGCCGAATAGGTTGGCAATGGTGTGAGCAAGTTGGGCGTCTGGCTAATTGTGCACCAGTGGAGTGTGCTGGGTGAAGCGAGCGAGTCTGGTGGCGTGGCTCAGTGGCTGGAGCACTCGCCTTGGTTGAGCATCAGTGCGGTGTGCCAGTGGCAATCAGTGCCCATTAGCGGCCTCACTGAGCCTGTCGCGAGGCACTGTTTCCCAGGTTATATTTTAGTGTTCGAGACCGATGCCGAGCCAGCACCGGTGGTGATTAAATATTAATAGCCTGCGTGACAGCCGGCACTTAATTCCAATGACCAATCAGGCTCACAAGCGATCTCGGATCGCGCCACAACATCGAATAGAGCAGTAATTAGAGAAAAATTTTTCATCTGTCCCTCGCTCGAAAACACTTGCGCGCGAGCGGCAATGACGAAGTGCTGATTGGTTAATTGCTTTATTAAGCGCCGCAATAAGCTAATTTCGCGAGAATTGCCAACACCTCGTGAGCGGGTGGGTGAGCGCTCGGGCCGAGTGGATTGAAATCAACCGTGGACCGTAGCTCACACCCGAGAGCCCGAGGCTTGTCACAAATGTTGAGACAGTGGCCCAAGGGTCAGACCAGTGAAGTGATTTGAGCTGGCAACAAAATGCTCGCTCCCCGCTAATTAGCACTTAGGCCAGCGGGCACCTGAACCATGACTTCGTCAACGGGCCATTTGTGGCGAGACGGCCTGGCTGCGGTTGGTTCCGACCGATGCCGTCTGGCCAGTGGCGTGGATGTCACCATGGAGTGGAGTGGAGTCTCATCAAGTGCAAAGTCTGAGAGTCTGACTGACAGTGTGTCGCCACTTCCTCTGACAGGTCCAGTCAAGTGTCAACTGCGTCGACACAAGTCCAACCGCAAACCCCGAACCCCGTTCACCACCCAACAACTGTTGGCATTGGAGAAAAAGTTTCGAGCTAAGCAGTACCTCTCAATCGCCGAACGAGCCGAGTTCTCCAAGTAAGTGCCACTATACACGGAAGCTAATTTACACACACACACACACACACACACACTAACTCATTTAACCATTGCCACAGTTCGTTGAATCTGACCGAAACCCAAGTCAAGATTTGGTTTCAAGTAAGTTTGATCGACGGTGACTTCTCTCAATCATATATCAATGACCTCTTCAATTTTGGTAACCCAGAACCGAAGAGCCAAAGAGAAGAGGCTGAAGGAAGCGGAGATCGAGAAGTTGCGGATCAACTCACGTTCGTTGGGTCTGCCACCAACGATGCCGCCTGCAGTACTACCAGGACTGGTGGGTCTGGTCAAGATGGATCCGACTGGAGCGCTCACTGCGCACACCAATTTTCTTAAGCACTTTTCCTTGCTAAACGCTGGCGCCATGGCGACCTTCCCCAGTGGTAAGCTCTTAAGTAGAGATGACTAATCTCAGATGAGGGAATAAGTCAAACACATCAACTACTAATCATTTATCAACTCAAATCCAAAATTTTATTATGACACGCTATTCTAGGATACTTGAAACATTTTTAGTAAAAAAGTATATTTACAAAAATATTGAGGTAATAGTAAACAATAAAAATAAAAGATTTGGATAACCGAATTGGTTCTATGTTCATGTTCTGAAGCTATGTTGATTCTGGTTATGATGCTATAATGTTCTGGTTCAATGTTCATGTTCATCTTCTGGCATGTTAGTTTATCTGCTACACTTCTGCGCAGTAAGATTCAAATTCTCAACAGATTCAAACCTAAAGGGTCATACTTTAATTACGTAAGCAAAAGATTGGGATTTTTTAACCTCTTCCCGGTATTCTGAGCACTTTTGCTTACAAAAAAACACTGTTCAATGAAGGAGTTTATGAAAAATTTGAACCCCCACTCTTCCTCACATGCTTACGTAATTAAAGTACGTCCGCTAACTTTCATTGTTATGATTCGAATTCTTATTAACCAGTTCTATTAAAATTTTTAATTATCATTCGATTTTTGATAACTCGACTTTGAATTAAGAGTTTTTTAAACTGGTTTGTCGCATGGAATATAAACCAACTAATCAATCATAATCTTTGTCTTTCACTCTAGCTGGAGTTTCGTTGCCTGGCTGTCTTCCCGCAATGCCTGGCATTTCTTCCTTTCCTACCGATCTCGACTCGCTTCGACCCAACCTTCTTATGTTCCAGCAAAGTCTACGCCAGCACTACGCAAACGAGGCGCAACCCGAGTCCAGTCCAACTTAGTCCCGATTAGTCCACTGGTGTGTTTGACTAATCACTCATCTCCACTCGACACTTCACCTATAGAGTAACCAAGTCTTTGATATACTCTCACGAGAATCATCAACGGATCGTATTGTCTTTGTCACCATTATCATAAGTACACTCATATATAGCATCTCTGTAGACAAATTCTCTGTTGACAAACATTTGTTATATATCTATTATTATTATTATTATTATTATAAATATTATAAATGACGATAATGATTTTGAAATAAAGTTTTTCTTGGTTATATGTCAGTTATTTATAAATAAAATAATTCCAACGTGTAAAATATGAGAATTCCTCTTATGAGAATAACAGTGTAAAAACTATAATTTCGTATATTTTGACCATTTAATAGCAATTTCTAAGTTAAGACAATCTCATTTTAAAATTCAAATATTTGCCGAAAACTCGTCAAGGAATGATGTAAAAAAATAAGCATGGTTTGTTGAAAATGCCTAAAAAATAGCGTTGGCATTATTCTTGCAAAGTTTATATTTTATTTTATACAGTAAACCCTCAAACTCAAGAGATTTAACAACAATGTCTGTAACAGTCACTGTATATAATGAAACAGCAACTGGTCCTGCCTTTGTGCTTGCTTGGGTTTTCGAATTTAGAACTTTCACTGTGCCTTAACCACAATGAACACTGACTTTTCATGAGTTTGAGGGCGGACTGTATAAGGAAATTGTTTTTAATTAACTAAAAAGTGGTATAAATGGTAAAATCTCAAATGGTATTGTAGGCTAATTTTTAATAGCACATTAGTAATCTTGTTAGAAGTGATAAAACAAGTGTGAGAAAAGAAGTAATTTCTATCTTACTACTTTATTAATAAAATAATTTACTGAATTTTGTTTCTTAAATATAGATTATATAAATTTTTCTGTTTGAATAAATAAATTGAAAATCTGTTATAGTAGTTATTGTGACACTTATATCTACTTTATTCAAATATTTTTAAAAATTTTTATAAAAACAATCAATTTGATTCAGGTTTATTTTCAAATTTAGTTTCGAAATGAATGTTCAGTGTGGCCATCTAGGAGTGGCAAGCAGAGTCTGCTAAGCAGACTTAGTGACACCATTTCTACTTGGGCGGCACGGTTTGGTGGAAATAGCACACTTTGTTAGTGTTGTTGGGTTGGCTCCGCTGGCTAGTCCACCTGCTGCACTCATCTTACTACACCTTTCAACCGGACAGTTTGACAGTTTTGTACTGGTGAAGATGAGTCGCGGTAATCTCTCTTTTGGCAACCAACAACAAGAATCGCGATTGCCGGATGCCACCTCAATAAGCCAAGAAGAAGAAGAAGTGGAGGAGTTTGTGGTGCATCTCAAGTTTGACCAAGGTTCCTACCCGTTGCGCTACAATGTCAACGAGATGAAATTTCTCGGAATGACCGACGGTCACCTTGTGGTCAAGATTGGCAACTCCTACTTCTTGGGCGAATACGCAAAGCAAAACAACTCGTCGATTGTGTTTGCTTATCACAAACCAAACAAAGAGATCTACGAGACACATAAGTGCCGCTCGAAAATATTCATGAAACGTGTCATGTTCAAACCAAAACATATAAACGATGACGACGATTCCTGAGTAGTCGTCAGTAGTGTTGATTCGTTCCACCGCGTTGTTTTGTCTGGCCAGTGGTGGGAGAGAGAGAGAGAGTTGTTTTGAGGTAGGCGCTACCTCGTCCGCGTTATCTCTTCCGAGCAGGACAACTTTATTATTAGCAGCCCATTTGAAGCATTGTTGCCTGACCAGTTTTCTCACTTGCGCTTGTTCTACTTTCTTCTTCTTTTTGTGAAGCCGAAACTGCTTGAGTCAGCCGTCTCAATGCTCGATAATCAGTAGGCTCTATGTGTGTGTGTGATTATCAGCAATCCAAATCAAATCAAATGTGTGTTAAATGCCACCCTAGTTAAGTTTAACTCGAGCTAGCCATGAATGTCAACGTGTTCATCTTTGTCTCGCTACTCCTTGACCTGTTGGCATTCACCCTCATCTTGCCACTTCTGCCCTCTACGCTCGAGTGCTTCAGCACTACTGATCAGGTATTAGCTGCATGTGCCTCTTTTCCACGTGTTCAATTAACCACTGTTACTTATCAATAGAGTGGTCTCTATGGCTATTTGGAAAGTATTATTGTTTCAAGTCAGAATCTCATTGGCAGTCCACAAAAGTTTAACAAAGGTATAACAAAGAATTGTTGTTATTGAAAACAAAATGTTACATTTGGTATAATTCTAGCCTTGTACGGTGGATTACTGGGATCATGGTTTTCGCTGTTGCAATTCGTTACCATGCCACTAATTGGGTCACTATCGGACGTATACGGTCGGCGATCACTCTACCTGCTATGTCTCAGTGGCATCTCGCTGTCCTACCTGCTATGGAATGTATCGGCCAACTACTTTAGCATATTTGTCCTGTTTCGCACTATCGGTGGCCTAAGCAAAGGAAACATTAGTCTAAGCACCGCTATCGTAACAGATGTGTCCAGCGAGGAGAAACGCGGTAAAGGATTTGCCTTGATTGGAGTTGCCTTCTCCGTGGGTTTCATCGTGAGTAGAGAGAGTTGACTTGAACAATGTGCTGAATTGTCACTTTTTTCTGGTGGTTTGTTTTAGTTGGGTCCACTGTTGGGCGCAGTGATATCAACACGACACTCGTCCGGCGAAGCATGTTTCCAGTCATATCCGCCACTGATTGCTCTCCTCTTATCTCTAGTCAACATTGTTTTCACTTATTACTATCTGCCCGAAACACTCCCCGCCACGCATCGTGTAAGTTCTGAGTTTGGCATGGTGTGTTGACACGATCACATTGCGACCGCCATTAAGCTTGCTAATTGACTGTTCACGCTTCTTGTTGTTGTGTAGCCCAATTCAGTGTTGCACGGTCTCGGCGATGCTTTTAACTACATTAATCCGTGGTCACTGTTTTCATTTAACCTTATCAAGCATCTCAACTCGAAAGGTATGTGCATCAATTGGATTGGGTGCGACCATCATCGAAATTGACTTGTGTTTATCTATTGGCTTTGACAGAGAGACAACTCTTACGCCTTGGAGCTTACATCAATTTCTCATTTCTCTTTATCTACTCTGGCCTTGAATTTACGCTGACATTTTTAACTTACATCCGATTTAATTTTACAAAGTAATTTCATTTTTTGCATAATGCATTCTGATTAGATAAGTTAATTCTCTTTATTGTCCACAGTATTGAACAAGGCAAGCTTTTCTTCTTTCTTGGCATACAAATGTTTATGATACAAGCCTTCCTGGTGAGACGTATCAAAGTGGACTACTACTTGTACATGCTTGTCATGGTGCGTATTGTATGCTTGTCCCTTTTTCGAAATGCTCTTTATCGTTATTCTTACTTTCGCCAGGGCATATTTCTTCTGATTCCTTCCTTTATTTTTGTGGGATTCTCTTCGACGCCACGTTCACTTTATCTATCCCTGGTTCCGTACGCCTTCTCCTCGGCTACGGTGGTACCAACTCTATCTACTATTTTCTCTACCTACGGTCCAGATAACCAAAAAGGTGTTATCCTTGGAATCTTTCGTTCAATTGGGGCTCTAGCTCGAGCCCTTGGACCAATTACCGCATCTCTTTGTAAGTTAATAATTTGGACTGCTCTTTACGGATAATAATAATAATTTGAACTTGTAGTGTTTTGGAGATATGGCATTGAAGCAGCTTATCTGACCGGAAGTGTTGCTTTGTTGATGCCGCTTTACCTGACCTATCAGTTGCACAAGTGCAGTGATCGCTCTAAAGTGACTGCTGTAGAATGAGAGACTATTGCATTACCGTGTCTTCTTCATTCTCAATTCCACTCAATAAAGTTGGTCCACATTCTATTTCGGTGTGTTTCACAGCTTTTCGGATTTTAATGCCTCGCTCGGGCATCTCACTCAGCACCAGACATCAATTGGTTCTGAATCAAGTTGGAAATTCAAGCCAATTGTTTACATTTGCATGGCAATAGCACTGGTTCAACTCAATGGGTGCCATTGAGCGCGTTTGCACTCTCGATTCAATGGGTGCTCTCTAATTGGACTGCCAGTCGCCAGTTAGAGTTTGTCTGTGCCATCGGATGCCTCTGGGTGAATTGTTCGGTACATCGATTGCGCCCCTTCTCCCGTCGCCATCACTAATTGCCGAGCAATGGAACCGATTGAGCGTGCCAATCGAAAGAGAGAGAGAGAGAGAGCTCACCAAGGACCCACGAATGCGGATGACTTGAATGAGCCTCTCATCAAGCGCTTACTTTCCTGGCCACAGTAGTGCCGCTTTGGTAAGTGGCGAACTCTTGTGCTCAGTGAGCGGGCCCATTGATGCGTGCGCGGCCAGTGGCCACTGTGTCGCGTGTCCCGCTTTACCGATTGTCGGCGTGTGTTGCCCGCCACCGAGTGACCATCGCCGCTCAAATCGAGCTTCAGCTTGTCTTGTCCCGAGATTCAATTCGTGATCTGTTTATGTTGGCACCGGTACCGTTGCTTTGATCTCTCGCTGGTCGCACCAGCTAATGGTCGATCATGCAAAGATCTGCAAACAGTTTATTTCTTTTTTAATTGCCACACTGACATGATCCACCGACAGCGAAAGAGAGGGAGAGAGAGAGGCTGGCGTGTGCCAGCAATGCTCATCTAGCAGCTCGTGTGCCGTATAAAGCGGTGATGAACTGCCAGTTACTGCCGTCAAGTACCGCTCATGTTCAGTCAAGAACATTGTCAGACGTAATCGGATCTCATACACCTAGATTGAAGCAGGCAAAGCTCGACAAATTGTAGCAATACTTTGAGAACGCAAACAAACTTTGATGCAGGTGGCTATTTCACAATTTTGCACAAACTCATCACAAGAGTGTTCTGGTTTGCAAGGCTTGTGGTGATGAGAGTGGCGCGGAATCGGAAGTTGGCAGTCAGCCTCATTGGTTGTCAGTGGTGAAGCAAATTGACTAGTTTGTCATCAATAGTAAGTAAGCTTCATTTCCTTTCGATTAGCGCGTCGAGTGCATCTGTCGAACGAACGAGCTTGTTGAGTGCGGCAGCCTCGGCCTGTCTCCAATCCCTCGCTAGCACTCTGTCTGTCAAGTGTCTATTTTAAATTGACTCACAGATTCGAAGGCTTAAGTTACTATTCTTAAGGCAGCCACCGTAGTAGTGCTTCATCGTTAGCCCACCACCATCAATTTTGCTCCTGTTTGCCCTCGCTCTCTGGTGCTACACCATACCACCAGTCTGACACCCAAGTTGCCAAAGTTTCCGAAATATGATCTGCGTCATGACGAGTGCACTAAAAGCATCTGACCAAACAGGGCGCGCGCGTAAGGCGGATTAAGACCACCGGCGAGTGACTTCGGACCAGAACCGCCGCTGCCGACAACGAGCTTCTGGGTCAAACACTCTCGCTACTACTAGGTACTTGGCCGCATGAGTGATGAACACACACACTGGCCGCGCTAAGTCCGCCTGACGTGCATCCACCAGACGGATGTTTTCGCATTTATTTCTGGCGATGACACCGAGCCTATCACTAGCTCACTAACGCACTTCTTGTCACTTGCTCGGCCACTATCGGCCCGGTGATCTCGCTGCCCAGTGGCGCAAATGGAGATATGTATTTTGCACTTGTGGAAATATGAGCCCGATGGCCGAAGCGCGCAGACAAGTCAATTATGTGCTCCTACTAGACCTCGACAAGAGGTACCCCTACAGATGTCAAACTGCTCACTAGGTAACTGCAACGCGACCAAATGAGATAAAGATTATTTACAGAAATGCTGATGAATTATGTAGATTACAAAAAAAATAAAAAATTGCTTGGTTTAACTTGAAAACAAAACAAACAATAACTAAAAAATTATGGATTGTTATGGTTATTTTAAAAAAAATACATCCACTTAATTGAGGCCGAATGGATGATCTGTGCACAGTTTGGCACTTGTAGCTGAGTGAAGTTCGCAGACAAGTTAATTATGTGCTCGGGCGACATGACCACTGGCCACTGGTGTGCGTAGTATAGCTCGGACAGATGCACGCGCGGTGGTGACATGTCACGCTGATAACGTGCGAGAGAGGCCATTTGGAGGCGACGACTACGGTGGCGTTAGGAGCATGCTTAATGAATTACTCGTTAAATTATGTCTCGATAATGTGATAATACGATAAAATGATGACATAAATTCTCGAGTGACAGCGAACCAGCAAGCAAGCTGCAAATTGATCGATGACAAGCATCGCACTGACCGCGTGGTGAGATGACTTATCGCCACTCTGACTTGTGCACCCCGCTTGAAATATGACCCTTGATGCTGTCCGTCCACACCAGACGATGGACATCGATCTGGCTCCCGTTCGATGACACCATCACTCCAACCGAGTGTGTTTCGACTTGTCCAAGCTCAATCAGACAACTTATCGAACTGGGCGCGCCCGCTACTCATCTTCCACCTGCTCACTGTCACAGTACCACAGACACTGATATCGCATTGTCACTGCCACTGATACCCCTCACACCCATAATCATTAATCAACTACTGAATCGTCATCTCGATTCAACAAGAAGCATTTTTTCCACATCTTTAATGCTTTTCCACTTACACTTAAACTCATCAATGAATTTTTAGGAAAAAGATAATAATAAAAACTCATTATCATAGACTTTATTTTCATCAATTAAACATTATCGTCATAGAAACTTATATAATGAATTATAAGTATGTATGGGAAGTAAAATTCATAACTTAATCTTTTAAATACAATGTAAAAATGCATTGAGTGACTCAAATTGTGTATTGTTCGACCATTTAAGGTTTAACAGTGATTGGTGAGAGAAATTAGCAAATAAGTTGAATTGAAGGTGATATTGAGATGCAGTGACACTTTACTTCGCAACCGTGCAGTCACACGATTGTCACAAGTGACTTCAATCAATGCGACAAGTTTGTCAAACTTGCTCAAGAGATGAAGAGGCTCGACGCATCGATGCCTCAAGTCACGCTATCTTTCGCAGGTCGTACTTGGTGCCGTTTCTCATTAGCGAACGATTAGCGATCGTTGAATTAAATATTCCACAGTAAGCTAAGTAGCGGTATAAGTGAGTGACGGATGGCGCCTAGACAAGGCAGCCATGCGAGTGGCTTGCCGTGGAGCCTGTCACTGAAAAGCGCGTTATAGGATGCGGCGAGCAAGCGAGACAAATGGAGACCTGATTGCGATCACTTACTGCAAGTTGCTTACCATTATCGCACTCGCTGGCGCCCATCCGACCACGGCATTGATTCGCAGTTGATGACGACGAAACATGATCCTCGTGTGTGTGGATGTGTGTAAAGGAGAGTGATGATGTGAGCGGACAAGAGTGATTGCGCGGTGCATCAATTCAATTGATCAAAGGATTGGCACACTCTCGGGCGGGCCACTTGGCGAGGGAACGCGAGCGTGCGATTGGCGACCGCTCGAGAGGCTTGCCCCGTCGTCTAGTAGAGATGCTCCACGGGGCGGGAGCTGGCCGCCCGACTCGGCACCGAGCCCGCTCACTGCGCTTCACGCGTAACACAACCTGACGCATTTAACGTGCTACTCAGGTCGCGCTGGCCACTATCGCACTCTGCTCTCCAAATGATTCACTTTGGTGCTCCAACACTCATTTGATTGACCGTGATGCATGCCAACGAGGAGAATCCCTTTTCGATCTCATCGCTCTTGAAGCCAACCACCAAGAACGAACCGGAACCACCACCCGGTGCTACTCTTGAGCGTAGTCTTTCGCCTAGCATATGTAGTAGTGCCCCGCTGCCATCGATGCCACCAAACCTTCCCTTTTCACTTCTATCATGTCCTCCGTTGCCCCTGGTCAAGAACGATCTTCACTATCCAAGTCCATTATGGACTTCGACTTCGCCGATTCCAATGCTTCCATCAGACAGCTATATGATAGACATGTATCAGTCATTGTTGAGTCAGACTAAGATGCTGCAAGCAAATCAACTGGTGACCGATTCTTTGATGGCCAAGTGCAATCTGGCCAAAAGGTACAGTTTTGCCGACAGTTCAATCAGATTGCGCGGTCGAATAGCAGCGATGAGTTCTGGCACCGAGGTGTTTCGTGGCTCCTCTGAGTCAAGAGGTGTGTGGTAAGTTCTCTGCCCAACCGTCTCGCTAATCAACTCTGATATAAACAGGTCTAACGGATTCACTTGATTACGCGGTGGGAAATAAACGCAATGCCGACTCCACTCGTGGAGACCGATGTCCACTTGATCCAAGTAAAAAAGTGAAAAAGAAGCGATCTCGAGCCGCTTTCTCTCATGCACAGGTATACGAGCTGGAGAAGAGGTTTAGTCACCAAAAATATTTGAGTGGACCCGAGAGATCTGATCTCGCACAAGGTTAGTCTGCTCTAAACTTTACACCAGTTGACTTATTTTTTTTCATTTCTGGCTTCTTTACAGCTTTGAAATTGACGGAAACTCAAGTCAAAATATGGTTAGTTGTATTGATTAATGAATTTGGATGATTTTACCAAAACGTCGGTCGATGGTTTGCACAGGTTTCAGAATCGTCGCTACAAGACAAAGAGAAAGCAACAACAGTTGAACGAGAGTGGTGGCGAATCGAATCAAGAGCTAGACCGTTTGGAAGATGATGACCGGAACGAGTCGATGGCCAGTTGCGACGAGGCGGATGACAGCGAAGACCACTCTGGACCCTACATCGATGTGGAAGGCGAGGACAAGGACAACGCGCCAGACCACCTCGGTCAACTCGAACAAGCGCAACTTAGTTTTTCCAAGAATCTCTTCTCGCAATGGTTTCTTTGATTCTCAATTTAGCCAATCATAACAAATGGTTATACCTGGCTGGACCGGACCACCAGTGGTCAGGTTCTCGGTGTATCACGCCATCCTTGTGACTAGTGACCAAGCGCCGGGTGCGCAATAAAAGTGTAAGTTTTTGAGAAAGAACGAGAGAGAGACGGGTTTTTAATTAAAATAATGGCGACAGTGGACTCGAGTGTCGCGGGCACGTGCCGCGAGCACTAGTCACGCTCTAAACCGATTCAATTCACATTTCGACTCAAAGCGGACCTAGAGTGTGTGCTTCTGATCCGATTAGGTGTTGTCCCCGGTTCCATGTCATTGGTCCAAGTGCACACCGCTTACCGACTTGAGAAAGAAAGAGAAAAAAAGAATGGAAGCAATCAACGTAAGTAAGTGGACTTGGCACAAATCGGATCCGATCGCCTTGTGCGCGCACACAAGAGGAACATGTCACGAGAAGAGATCTACTTGGTGTGCTCGATTGCCACGCGCCTTCCTGCCATTAGTGAAATCGATTCGTTGTCGTGATTTCAATTAGCAGTCCATCATCTGACCAGCTTATCAAGAGAACGCTTACAAGCATATTCGTGGTGGCACCAACTTGACAAACATATGCCATTAGGCAAACACTTGTGTTGTGATTTGAGTACAATGATACACATATTTGTATAAATATATCGATTAAATTTGACATCAACATCAAACTATTGAATGCGTATTCAATGAACTAATCACTGATTAGTAATCAGTGATCAAGGAAAGCCCACTCACCATCAAGTATCAGATAATGAAACATGTTTACACCATTTGCAAATATTTATGAAAAACTATAGTATGCACATTTTTAATATCTAGTCTAGCGAGTTATCCGTGTGATGTGTGCATCACTTGGAGAGAAAACACTTCTTGTCTTACTCTAGTGAGGCAAGGCAAAATCAATCAATCTAAGTGGACTTGGCACAAATCGGATCTCGACAAGGCGTTCAGAAGATATGTCACCGAACCTCTTGGCACGCTCACAGAGTTCTATTAGAGAAATCGATTCCCCTGTACAGAAACACTTACATAAAACGATTTATTTTCTTAGCAAATCACATTTGCAAGTTAGTTTACATTGTTTACAATAAAAATGACTCATACAAATGCAAGATAAAAACAATGAGTTAAAAACAAATTTATACGTCACCACTAGTAAGGTTATGAACAAAAATTTAACCGGAATGAGTGGTTGAAAATGAGGTAAAAGCTAGATCTCCTGGCTGTTGGCAGCCTTCTTCTCTTTGTCCTTGCTTGGCAACAGTGCCGCATTGATGTTGGGCAGGACGCCACCCTCGGAAATGGTGACACCTTCGAGGAGTTTGTTGAGCTCTTCATCGTTGCGCACCGCGAGCTGAACGTGTCGTGGAGTGATGCGATTGCGTCGGTTGTCGCGAGCAGCATTGCCGGCCAACTCGAGCACTTCGGCCACCAGATATTCGAGCACCGAGGCGAGGTAAACTGGAGCACCACCTCCGATACGCTCTCCGTGGTTGCCTTTGCGCAACATTCGATGAAGACGACCCACGGGAAAGGTCAGGCCAGCACGAGCCGATCGAGACTTCTTCTTCTTATCGACGTCAACCTTGCCACCTTCGCTTCGGGCAACCATTTTGCAGATGGTGTGATGGTGGTACCGAGTGAAGTCAAAATATGATGAGCGATGAAGACCTGTGACAAAGTGGGAGGCGTAGAGCTGAATGAGTTAGCATTGGTCACAACACACAAACTTTATACTCGCCACTGCGCCAAAAAAGTCACACCAAGAAAACTTACACGTGTGCCTTCCATCACAATCGTTACATTGACCTAATGCTTTGACCGCTATTGAATGCAAATTCAAGTTGATTAAACCTCATTGATTTATTTTATTGGTTTGTCAACTCATTTTATTGATCAACAGTTTACATTTACAGTACTTCCCCAATATCCGAACTAATGTTGAGGATGGTTTGCATAAGAGAAAAGTTCGAATATGAAAGGTTTTTAAATAGTAGCTTTCTAAATTGACCTTTAATCACCAAAAACATTATTGTTCAAACCAAATTTTTAAAATTTGTCACTTACTGATCAGGAGCAGTATCAAATAGATCTTTTCAAATTCTAGATATTTTAGTTATTTTATGTTCATTTTTCATCACTTATCATTTAAATAAATGTGTTGTACTAACATGATTAAGAGGTTCTCTAATTAGATAAACTCAAGTTGAAGTTCAACAATGATAATTTATCATTAATAACCAAAGATTTATATTTACAGTCTTTACCTTTACCCACATTTACCTATTAAATCTAAATATTGTTTCTGTTATTAATATATTATTATTATTGATTTGAACTACTTGGCTACTACATTAGTGACCTCGGACATTGAGCATGAATCCGTTCGAATCCAATCAAACAGAACCACAACCGCAATCAATTGTCGATGACTTCTCAACCATCATCACAGGAAAAAGTCGAGCTAGTCGATTTTTAGTCAAAAGACCCCAAAGCATGGTTAATTCAAGCTGATTTATTCTAAGAAAACTCCCAATAGATTTTCAAAGTCTTATCAAGTTGTTCACTGTCAACGAATACCGAATAGCATCATCATTATTTTTACTTTATATTCGGTAAGTCAACTTTTCAATCAATCGGTTAAGGGGGAAAGACGATAATAATTTCGTCAGATTAGATTAGAATATGAGTTTGCTCTAGTACGACATCTGGCGAAGCGAAATCAAATCATATTGGTAAACAGAAAGCATGCCTAAATCAGTGAGCGGCCGCAAGATGGCGACTGAGTTGAAGTAAAATTGTGGTCGATGCAAGAAGAGCATGAGTGTGGTACAAAATCCAGTTTCCCTCTCCGACATCGCCATCGCCATCACCATGAGTGTGACGAGTAGTCGCGCGGCATGAAAGCATCAACATGCTGTCTCAATCCAAATTGGCTTGTCACTCAATTTCGCGCACTCCGACGCCAGTGTGGCACTGGCAATCTTGCTATTCTATTTGACTTAAGTGATGGTTATTTTGCGACTCCATTTTCGATTTCGAATCAATTCGCGCGAAAGCCATTTGTTGGCACAGGTGACACCTGATCAGCCGCGGTGATTGTTGCCGGTCCTCTCTCTCTCTCTCTCTCACTCACTCACTCTGTTTGTTTTGCTAATAGTTTGGTCACCATGGCGTAAGGTGCCAGTCGCGGTTCGTTGTTGCATATCTCAATTACACGCCCGATCGAATTCAGTTTCAATTACAGCACCATCACCTCAACCACCGACCAAAAGGTGCAACTTGCGTAAATCTTTGCGTATGAACGCTGTTTTTTCGTAAATTCGATACCACGGTAAGTTTGTGAATTTTATTAAGTAATCTAAAACTTATAATTTAGCAGTTGATTTTAATAAAACAGTGAAGCGAATCGAATTGTCGCGTTGGTGCCGAGTGCTGCTCGATGCTGCTGCGAGGTGTGCGATTTGGACTGAGAGTGCGAGAGAGAGAGAGTGAGAGAGAGAGAGAGCTATGTAATTTCGAGCAAGACGTAATTGACGTGTCCAACTCGGTGGACGGTCGATCGAGGGCCAATTCGACCCGAGTCGCGTCGAGCCACTCCGGCAAGCGCGCGCCAACACTGTCAGCGCATTAACATGCAATGCCGTCTTCAGTCAATCAAACCAACGTCTTTGGAAGACATTCAATTACACGTAAGTGACTGGCTCCGACCGCGATCATCGCCGGCTGTCGGCGTTGTGCTTCTTGTTATTTGTTTGTTGCCACTAAACGGAATTCGTTTGTTTCGAGTTTACAAAGTAAACTCGACAAATAAGACTCAATTTGGCTGAGTGGCTGCCGCCGACACCGCGAGATTGGCCTCGATGGTCTTACTTTATGAAACATTAATCGCTATTGCTGTCGATGGCACTTTGTTGCAGCGATCGAGTGGCCGAGTCGATTGCTCGGGCCCGCATCACCTCGTTCGCCTTGCCACAGGACCATCGAAGTGGCTTCAAACTCCACTCTCCTCTACCGTGCGTGCTTCCTTTACACAATCTCTCGGATCGGAGCAGCCATTTAATTTAATTAAATAAGAGCAAACTGGAGCGACGCGGCACTTAGCCATGACAAGCAAGTAAGTGGCTCGTTTTATGACAAACGGCATCAGCCAATGAGCACAGCGTGCTCAGAGGAGCACTACACTCCTGCCGACAGTAATCCATCTTGGGCGCCAGTTGCCTCTCACTGCACCCATCTTTAGTAAGTGTTTCCCTCGAGTCGTGCTCTATCGTTTCATTGTTTCTGTCGTGCTATAGGTAAGGCGGAGGGAGAGAGAGAGAGAGTGGGAGAGGGAAAGCCATTGTGAGACAGTACTGGGAAGCACACGTCGCGGCGTGGTCGATCGAGATGGCAGCTCGATGGCGAGCCACCAAGTGCTGAGCATTGCGTGCTGCTGCTCGCAGAGAGGGCAGGCCAACGCTTCTCCACCAAGCTGCTTTGTTGGTTTGGTGTCGAGATTACGATTCGGGGAATCGGCGAAAAGTCGTGCTCAAGACAGCCTCGGTCAGGTTAGGCACATCATAATGCCAGGTAGTTGGTATTGATTGTGTGTGCGCGTGTCCCGATGGTGGCACTCGTCGCCCCAAGGCGAACACGTCCTGATGCACGGTGGTAGTTTTCGTTTATAGGCAGCTGCTCCAATGGACAACAAGAGTAACCACGCACTATCTCCATTATTGTCATGCATTGAGCTAAGCACCGATTCTGCCACCGAACGTCTGATTTGGGTCCGAAGTGGGCGGGGCATGGTGTCACTCGCCTTAATCGAATCGATCGACAGTGCTAGTGAGGTAGTGTCGATTCCGGAGTGCCGGGTTGTCATCTGGCTTAATCAGTGCGCCAGTGCGAACCACAAACGGACACTCGTGACTAAACAAACACCATTAGGGACCAGGCAGTGACTGGTCGTGATCGTCGCCGACGTCGTCGAATGGCCGCACTCATCGGTGATGAGATCCTCGTCGTCTATGCAAATCGCTCTCGATGGGCAGCGGTGGCACTAATGGCCCATCGGTGCCATCGTCTGATCAGGTCACGCGTGCCTCCAGCCATTGCTTCAGCATTGCTCAGGCATTGTTCGAGCCGAGCCACTGGCATTGATTCTGGTCACTAATCGGCTCACTTCGCATGTTTTGAACGTCTCTCCCCCCGTGCTCCACAGCAGCCGACTCGAATCAAGATAATTTGGATATAATTCAATTTGTCCAGGACTTTGGCGGGCTTAATTAAAATTGAACAACACGGATTAGAAGAATGGCGAAGGAGAGTGAGTAGTGGGGCCCATGCGTGCATTGGTGGATCGGTGCCATGGAGAGGAAGCACAGCGTACTGGGACCCCAGCAGCTCCCCAAGCAGCACGCACAGGGCCGCACTCCTGGATCGCTCCTGTCAAGTGTCAGGAGCGCATGCAAATGGTGGCGTGCTCGGTGCGTGTGTCGCACTCAGCTAGGTCTAGGCGGATGCAGTTTTTGTACGGTGACCGTGCAGGCAAGCTCACCGCTACTAGTCGACTAGTCCCAACTCTCCACTGCTCTGCTGGCAACAATCTAACGAGATCGTTTCACCAGGTCACTCATATATCTTGATCACTGTCAGTGCTAAATTGTTTCGACTCTCAAAGCGTGTTATCGGAAACGCTTTGCGCAACGGCAATCAGGCTCAAGTGGCTTGATTCGGGTTCCATATAGTTGGTGTGGCGCGATGCGAGCCAGGCACAACGAGTCACTTGCACTGGCTCGTCTCGCTCCATTATTGATGAGGGCTAGTATGCCGAGTGAAGCTAGGTGTGGAACGTTGACCAATGACTGGTGTCCAATCTAATCCAATTACGCGCCAACGGCCAGTGTTATTAGCTTTAATTAAAATAATGCACATCGTGGCTGTCGCTCGATTGTGGCACTTCGATGCAAGGCCCATCGTGCAGCTCGCACTCGGCACGGCGCCGAGCAGAGCAGATGGCCAATCACGGCTAACAATAGCGCATTCTTGATGGCCATCGGGCGTCACAATGGGCGAGCATTTGTGTGTGTGTGTGTGTGTGTGTGCAATCGATCCTGTACCACCAGAGTCATTCGACCAAGCGTGGCGAGAAATCGCCAACTTTGCTTATACTCACACACTCACTCGGTGGGAGTTATTTTCTCACAAGACATCTGAATCAGTAGTTAGGAAATCCAGTGTGGAAATACCACAACATCGATCAAGTTAAGCGCTCTGGTCAAACTCATCGATTCTATTGGCAATTTATTGACCAAAAAAGGTTTCTTATATGCTTCTATCACGTGCCATGAGCGTGTGCGGTATATACAGTGTGTAATGTTGGTATTATTGTAGTTTCTGAGTAGAAAAAGACAAGAATTTATTTTATTATTTATCAAACTTTGCTATTGATAATAACATGAAAAAAATACCAATGAGCAACAATTGTCTATCTCTAAATCAGTCTAGCATGAGAAGATGTTTTGACCATCCACACCACACCTGTACCCTCATTTCTTTGGCTTCCTGAGTTCTACTTGGCCAGTAATTGAACCGCACACAAGTTTAATCGAGTTGATCAAGAGCGCAGTCAACTCGATCAGTTAGAATGGTTAATTTTCAATTTGTTGTTCCAATTGAAGAAGAATCCTGCAGTACCAGTTAAATGGAAACGATTAGAAATTGAAATAAGTGTGCGCAAGCTGCACTGCTGACACTACCGCCAGCATCGGCGTGTGCAATTACTCTCGGCTACTTCGACCAAACGAGAGTCGATTTGGCAGATCGAGTGGCCGCGCACTAATTGTCGCCGCGCGCCACCATCGCTGCCCGTGGCTGAATGTGAATCAAAGAGAGGGAGAGAGAGAGTCTCCAGAGCTCTACGGAACGATTAACTGGTATCATCATCTTGTTGTCTTGTTGCAGCGCATGGCGAAGAGTGAAGCGGTTTGGCGCGCCAGCGCACTGCCACACTGGCCGAATCGATCGGGAGACTCAGCACGCCTAGGAGGCTGTCCTTCGTCAGCAATCATCACATTTGTTCGGCCAATTGAAGGCGACTTCTCACTTCATCTGACGCTCCGCTCAACCGCACCTCTGCGAACAGACCGGCCTGGCTCGGGTGCTTCTCGCGTAGTGGCACAGGCCAAGTGAGCGAACCGAACTGCAGTGGCATAGTGGAACCAGGCCTGGCAGGCACACCAGTGGTTGGGCTCTGTGCGCTTCAATCGATAAAACGACCAATTTGCGAGATCAATGCGACCAAATTAGCGGCGACTTCGTGCTGAGTGGTCACTGCTCTGTCTGACTTGTCAGTGCCAACCACGGGTGGATTTGATTCGATAGCAACTTGACACCAAGTGACTTCCAGTGTGAATTTCACCGAAACTAGCTCTACTGACGTCCAGCTGACAGACACGGTGACATGTGTCTCTTGTACTAACTTGGTTCCAATCACTAGCCCAGTGCGTGCCTCTCACGTGATTTCGCCATGTCGCGATCGTCGCGGTCTAGCCCTACCGATTCCGACTGTAGTATCGACATCGATGAATGTGACTTGTCACCTAGCGCCGAACCTGAGGTCAACAGGGTCCCTTCACCTTCGCCACGCCCCAACCACAAGTTGACCTTCAGCATCAGCCGTCTACTCGACTCTGGCTGGTCATCCACTCAATCCAGGTCGGTTGCGAAAATAGAGCAGTCCGACTCGGAATCCTGTTCGCCAGTGCCAAGAGAAGCACGTGATGTGGAGTACAAGTCGGGCGCCACCAGTGCCAGTTCGAAGCGAGCCTCGTCGCCATTCTTGTACTCGAGTGTTGGGTTCGATTCTGGAGGAACACTGGTGACGACCAGTGATTGCTCGCCCACCACAACCACCGACTCTGTGATACGAGTGCCCACCGCAGCACACCGACCACCGGCACACGCCGCTGCCATGGCCTACAGCGTCACTTATCCCTGGCTCGGCCACGGTTCCGCTCCCTTTATCAAGGATGGTTTGCCCAGTAAGTAGCACTGCAGCTAGCGTTTCGGCTTGTTTCGTTCACAAAATTGCTCGATTATGCTAATTGCCGTTGATAATATTAATTTGTCTCGTGTAAAGAGTTTGGTAGCCGATGGCGATCGATAAGGAGAGGAGCTGGACAGTGGAGAGGCCAGTGCCACTCAAGTGATAGGCGACAAAAAAATCGAGTCACCGACACCGACCGATCAAGTGGCGCGTCGAGTGCCGGCTGTCAGTCTGCCATCGTGCCAGATAGACAGAATAGCCCGCGTACGTACTATCTCTCTGGCATATCGAAGCAGCGAAAGAACTGGCGCGCGCGTAAGCATCCCTCGATGCGATAATCTGGGCGTCAGTTGCGACGATGGCGACCGCACGGCACCGGTGGTCACCGCAAACCTGCCGGACGTGCTAGATCCGGTGGTGAATGACTCGAATGAGCAAAGCTACTCTGTCCCAGTGCGTTGTACTCTTCTTGGCTTCGTGGTTGTGGTCGTCGAAGTCATTCAAATTGATTAATTTGTTTCAAGGTTTGCATAATTTGGCGTTTGCAATTTGTAAATGAAGATAGCGCACCGAGAGCCGCAGGATGGTCTGCGCCAGCTCACTTTGCTATCTTAAAAGCGGACTTAATTCTAATTGAATGACTTGTTTGCTCGTCCACAACGCTGGCTTGCCTCGCACTGGCACTATCTCGGCGCTGGATCGTGCTGCATATTTAAATGAAACAAGGCCTATCATTGGCTGTGCGCTTGATTGTCGATTGCAAAGGCTAATTTGAATAAATAATTTATACGTTGGAGGCACTGGGGTCGATAGGCGGTAATCAGCGACGGGCGCGAACAGTCGATCACAACGAGCCACAATGCTTGGCCAACTCGTCGCCACAGTCTCACTAACTTAGTAACTTCCCTCCTCTCCGCAGTGACCTTTCCGTTTGGGCCCGGATACGGAGGCTTGCCTGCTCGACGCATTGGCCATCCGTACCAGAATAGGACACCGCCCAAACGCAAGAAACCTCGCACCTCATTCACGCGTATGCAAATCTGCGAGCTTGAGAAGCGATTCCATAAGCAAAAATACCTCGCCTCGGCAGAGCGAGCCACTCTGGCCAAGACGTTGAAGATGACCGACGCCCAGGTCAAAACCTGGTAAGTGACTTGTTTCCACTAAACCGCGCTCCATGATGAGGTGTAAGGTGTAGAGCGCTGGTTGGTTGGTGCTATCTTGCTAAGTGACGATGACTAACCAGACCCGTTATTGTTCTTTCTGTTCTTGTTGCAGGTTTCAAAACCGCCGCACAAAGTGGAGGTGAGTTGTAAGCGATGGGCAATGAAGCTTGTATGCTAGCACGCGTGCTAAGTGGTGGCAATAGTCGGCGCGCAGTGATGATGATCGCTGCTAATGGTAACATGTTAGCATGCATGCAAATGAGCTTAATTGGCCATCATTGCACTTGTCGCGACCAATTGCGCTAGCACGCCATTAGAGCTAAACGTTTTGGCCAATCGTTTCACCGCCCAACACAATACACGTCATACGCTACCGCGATGGTGGCGAGGGCCACCCCACTTTGACCACGTTGATCCATTGCGATCAAGTGTGATCGGTGGTGCCCGAGGGCGATTCTCATTGAGCCGCCACCAGCCAGCATCTTAGTGAGGATGGCACCAACCCTGTCTGGCTCACTGGTCATTGGCCATTATGATAACGATGGCATCGATGTCACTGGCAGACTGGTGATCGTAGTCGCCCCCTCTGACCCAAACAGTGCACTAGTGCTTGCGCGACGACCCTGCCGCGCCACCACCAGCATCATCATTACGAGCGTTGCCTATCTAACCACTACCACCACTACTGTGGACAGTGCCGCGCCTGGCCACTTGTCCCTAATGGGCCAGACAGAGATGAGTAGAGGCGCCACTGAGGTTCAAACCGATTAGAGACCTTGCCGCGCGCCACCGGAGCCTTGATTACACTGCTCAGTCGGTCTGTTGCTTCATTCTCACTGGGGTGCGCGCGGCATGGTTTTTTAAACGGCGGGTCAAACTCTTTCGGTCGGTCAGTCTTTGATTACGGTTAGTGAGATGAGTGAATGAGTGAGTTAAACGGTTCGACATTGACTCGGTGGTTGCGCGTGCTGTACTGGGCCGGATTCGGCCTCGGTCTCTCCAAACTAAATGCTAGGTCGCGGTAAAGCTATTCTAAGTCTGTGGTGGTGTCCAGTGATTAGGGCAATTTGTTTACTTGTCCCCACAGTCATCATCTTGTGAACTAACTGACCCTCTTTGCTGCCCCTCACGGACTTGCAGACGCCAAACCGCTGAGGAACGAGAAGCGGAAAGGCAAGCCGCCAATCGACTAATGATGAGTCTCCAAGCTGAAGTGGTTTCCAAATCACTCTATGCCAACCATCCGATATGTGCATCCAGCGACCTATCACTGACTGAATCCCGACTGCGATCCGACTTAAATCCAAGCGAGACTCGACTGCCTGGACCCACTGCCATTACACCTACGTCCCACGCTTCGCACCTGGGCATCACTTCGCAATCCTCGCCATCGAGCAGCACTAGTCTGGCGATGGTGAGCAGTCACCCAGCCCGTGACTCGCTATGTCTCAGCACCTCGTCGTTGCACGCGTTACAGAATTTAACCCCCTGGGGCAACGATAGTCGACTAGCAGCGATGGCCGCGGTGGCTCCCCTTGCCCTTCACTCGGGCGCCGAACGTCATACTTTTGCGATGCCGACCAGCACACTCTGCTAGCGCATTCTGTTGTAGCACATCAAGCGTGCACCCGATCTCAGCACTGGCCCTAGTCATTGTCGCTGGTCAGTGCTTATATACGAAGAGGCCCATCAATTTGATTAATGATTCTACGACATTTAATCACAAACCATTCCATCACCAGACATCCCTTGGTTCGTCGAAGACTGTTGCAGTTAGTCAACTAGTTGAATTGATGCACTCTATCGTATATAAGCTTTCCGAGCCGATCAGACGCGGAGTGTCCGTCAATCACCGCTGAGCTCATTTGCTCACGTTGTCTGCAATGGCAGTTAATGCGGTGCGATGTCCATCTCTACCACCGTTTGCACTGCCTATTACAGAAGCGACACGCGTCGCACAGGCGCCACAATTTCCTATCGAGGTCTATCTGATACCGCATCACGCGAGGCATGTCTTTCTCTGCAATGTTGTGTATTGTCTTTGCTTCACTTCCAATAAAGTGTCCCCGAGAACGTGAATTTGGTGTGTTGTGTCCACGCGCTAGCGCACGTCGCCTGGTTGCGCCAGTGGTCCCCCTGGGCCTCTGTTGAGTCCAATTGTCGAGTGCAAAAGTAATCAAATTGCAGACAAAGTGCGCTAGCACCGACCAATTGGGCACGATTTGCCATCACAGACGGTGCATACTAACTACCAGTGGTGATCAAAGTACGCGAGACACTGTGTAACTAATAGATTATTTAAATAAAAAGATCTCGTTAGTTGGTGGAACCTGGATTGGACCGGTGCGCGTCAGGTGCACTATCAATCGGTGGTGGTGGTCATCTCGTTGGGCACAGCTCGGCAAGCCAGCCAGAACGTGGTCAAGTTAGCCTCTAGAGGGTTCATCATAGCACACTTGCTCGTAGAGTTGAGTTAGCGATTTATATTAACTCTACTCAGGGCGGTCCCCGTGTTTGGTCAGGTTCGAGTGCTATTGCTATGAGTCAATGACGCTGCTAGTTGTCTGTTAGACTGTTAATAACATAATAGTTGGAATTTAATTTAACCACCATTGTCGCTAGCTAGCTACTGGGCAATCAGACCGAGCAAATCTACCTGTCGTCGTGGTACTCGTACTCATCGAGACACAGACACACAGGCGGAATTTTAATTAATCTCTCGACGGCTATTTGTCACTGGATCAGACTCACTGCAGTATATACTCGACACCGCTTGTAGCTGGTCGGTGAGCCCCAACACGGAACCGAACCGTGGCTTACTCACAAACCAAGCACCGTGCAAGGGCACTTAGGCCTAGTAATAGAGAGAGAGAGAGAGAGAGAGAGAGAGAGAGAGAGAGAGACGTGCCATCATCCCACTGCCCATTCACTCTCCATCAACGCGAACTACGTGCTCCACCAAGTGGTTATGTTAATCAAATTTAATAATTCAATCAAGCACCACCAGCGATCTACACCATCAATCGAGTTTGTGCACGCGGCTTTTTATGACTTCTTCGGACTGAGCTATTTTCAGCTATTGTAATTCTCTCTCCCACAATTGCTTAACACTTTCCGTCCAGATGGCCTATAATGGGAGCAACGCGATGCCACACTGTTCGAGTAGATATAGCTCACGGGAGGCCATAATGGCAATAGTTATACTAGTAGTGCTCGCCGATCGATCACCAATCGGTACTGGCCTCGTGAATTGTCTATTTACCGTTAAGCATGCTTTAGTCATTTCACTTTGAATTAGCGAACACAACCACTCTCATGACCATTTTCTTCATTTTTCTCTATGCATAAATTAGAATGTTTGTGCTCAATCTACGATTGGGTCTAATGTGATGCGATGTGCTTGATGATAGTGCTCATCATTGCGAGTCTACTTCGTGCATAAACGATTTAACATTTGCAGATTATTTTACATTTCAATGTTCGTTCTCAACCCAGAGGCCATTTAGGAAGGTATGATAGCACACTGCGTCAAACAATGAATTTACATTGTACACCGTGGCATTTTACCTACAATAGAAGTCATCGTTTAAATCAACAAAATAATATAATCAAATATAATATAAAATGCTGCTGTTTCGAGGTGTTGCTCAGCAAATCTCACCGTATCCATGTCTAGTCGAGCTAAAGACGCTCTTTATGCGGGCACAAGGCGCATTTTAGCAAACGATGGGCCGTGAAGCATGCAATTTGAGCGAGAAGCAATCAAGTGATCATTTTGTCGCTTGTTAGTAGGATAGCCGCAACCGGGTGCTTGCTATCACCCGTACCATCTCGAGCGATGATTGACACCACTGTGCAAACATCTCCATTATGTCTAACACACACACTAAGCGTAGCACAATGCCCATTCTCCGACAAGCAGTTCTCACTTGAGAAGAGTTCGCTTACAGCTCCAATCAAATGGATTAAAATTATAATTTTTATATATAAGAGGCCATACTTTAATTGTGTAAGCCAAAATCGTGGTTTTTGAACCCCCTCCCCCTTGGTGAGCTGTTAGTAAGCAGACCAACATACCCCCCTCAAATCTTACCTGAGAAAATGGGTTTAAAATAGTTTAACAACCAATTTTCAATTGCAAAAAAACAAAGTAATACTAAACACTTAAGGTTTAAGGTCTTGAGGTTTGTTTACTGAAGGTGTTCAGTGTTGCCTCAAGTTTTAATACTCGAATTTACATTGAAAAGTGAAGCAAAGAGAGAAGTAAACAGTGTTCGATTTATGCATTGGGAAAGCTACACTGCTTCTAATGGCTTGGTGTGAAAAGTGAAGCAAGTACAACTTGAAGCAATACTGTATATGTTATACTGTATTTGTTAAAGTTTTTCTTTAAGTAATAGATAAACGAAAATGCTTACGTTAAATTTTAATTGACCCCCACCCCCTTGGTAAGCAGATAGTAAGCAAATTTTCAAACTCCCTCTCTCTTAAACTGCTTACGTAATTAAAGTATGGCCCCTAAATAAATCGTGCTGTGAAACGAATAAAAAACGAATAAAATCATTATCTTCTATATATATGTATGGGTTGCTCAATACTGGAAGCGTTTCATTGAGATTTCGCTAGTTATCAGAATCGATTAATCATCATCTCGAATGAAATGGTGTTGGAGAATCTGATGGATGGCGAGAGAACGGTGAGTAGTGTTAAGCCACCGGTGACAGTAGGCACGTGATGCGTCAGTCCGTGCGGAGTGGCACCAGTCCCATTGTGAGAACCAAATGGCATGTCCGATTGATTGTCGATTGATGCCCCGAGATGAGTTTGGTGGCGACGATTAGGGAAATAGGGATAAGACAGCGAATCGACCATGATCATTATCGGTGCCTCGGTCTCATCACGATCAGACAATCACAGTCGCATTCAAATGTAGCCCACGCGGGCAAAGTGAGCACCGCTCAAGACAACGAGCGATGCAATGTCCTGATCAAACACGCTTGACCATTAGAGTCAATTAGTAAAACAATTTATTTAGGGATTCAGCCAGTCATCGGAGATAACATTCAAAATCATTCGACTCGGCTCATCGTTGACGGCACAAATGGCTCAGTCATTAGCCGCCGTAATACTTCACATCAGCTCGCACCGAGTCCACTCGATATCGCTCGCTCGGTTGGTAGTTGGCTCACTGCGCAATGCTCACACACACACACACTAGAATTCGAGTTGATGTCAATCGCGCCTAACAACAAGACTCGACATTTATTGGCTTGTTACAGTGACGTACCGTTGTGTGTGTGTGTGTTGTGTATGTGTGTCAGTGAGTGTTTTTGAGAGTGTAGAAAATCAGCTAGCATCAGCAATAAAAAAACATTAAAAATTTAAAATATCTTACATTCATTTTGCTAGACCCTCATCTTCTTGGAGAAACGTGTGTTGGTTGTTGTTGTTGTTGCTCAAGTAATAATAAGCACATAATAAATAATTTAAAAAATACAACTAAAAAATTAGAGTAATGAGTAAAGTCAAAACAAAATACCACAGATTACATGACCACAGGAAAATGGCAAAATTACTAGGTTGACATAGTATTCCAGCAATACTTTCGATGGTGGGGAAGAGAGGGGGTGGCTCGATTCGCTTCTCGAGTCGAAACAATCCTAGACAAAGATTTTGGCCAAACCATCAGCACCGGCGCTTGCAAAGTAAGGCTTCGATGGGTGGAACGTCACGTCAAATATGGCCTCATCGAACTTCTTGCGGTGCGAGGTGATCTCCTGCACGCACTTCTTAATGTCAAAGTTCCATAGTCGGACACTGCAGTCGTGACCTGAGTAAAAACATGTGGGAAGTTAGTCAAGGTGAACCCGATAATCACTGACAAACAACACTCACTTCCACTGAGGAGATACAGTCCGTTGGGATCACAATCAACAGATGTGACTGCATCGAGGTGAGCAACCATTGAGTGAATGCATTTGCCTGTGTAAGCCATTTATAGAAAAAGAAGAAAGGTATTACATTACAACTCCATTAAACACCAATCATGACGAGCAAATTATCAACTAACCAGTGTTGATGTCCCACAGTCGGATATGCCTATCTTGGTGCGCGCTGATCACAATAGGCATCGTTGGATGAGAAGTGAGTGAGTAAATGCTGCCACTGTTGGGCACTTTGTCGAACGATAACAACGGTGTGTTGGTATGAGCCTCGATATCAAACAGTGACATAGAACCATCGGTATAGGAAGACACCAAAAATGAGGAAGAGCTGGCGGATGAGTTCAAATTGGGCGTGTAAAGCGTCACTAAGTCGGTGGGAGCTATATCCTCTGTGAAATGGTTCAATCCAGATTAGTTGAATCCCGATGAATAGAAAGAAGCCATCTACTCACCTCCACATTCGATATTTTTCAAACATATGGAACGCGCCGTGTCCCACACCTTGATCGACTTGTCTGCCGAGGCGGAGCACAAGATTTGAGCGGCCGAGACGGGCGAGTGGAGAAAAGCTAGTGCCCACACCGCATCCTTGTGAGCCATCATGTTGCTCATCTGCAGTTTCGAGTCGTACGGATCGTAGGGATCCAAGCTCATCACGTTAGGCGGTATCGACCACGTGATGATCTCGCCATTTTGCGAACCAGAGTAGAACATGTTGCCATTCAGACACAATGATAATACAGCTGAGGTATGACCTCGGTAGGTGTAGACCGGTTCCAAGTCTAAAGTTGCATTTCCAGTGTTTATTTGTTGCTTATCTGAAAGTACAATATTTTTATTTTTAAAGTTCAAAATATTTATATTTATGTTACTGGTAAAGAGTCCCTTTGCTTAGTTCAAGTGACACTTTGTCTAGACCAGATTACATTTTTAAATTTTACCGTTAAAGTAGTACCTGACCTAGGTCAAGTGTCACTTTGACTAAACCAAGTAAACTTTGCCAAAACTCAAACCTGCAAAGTACTTTTTATACAAATATATTTTGATTTATAAGCTGAAAGATTGATCGGAATTCAGTTATTGAGTTTAAAAAAATAAATATAGTCCCTTTTTGGAAAAAGTATCCCTGAAACTAAGTAAATATGTAATTCTTAAAAATGATTTCAAACACAAGTAAAACTATACTAAATAGTTGATTAAGAATTTTGTTGATTTTGAACAAATAACTTGAAAAATACAACTATGTAAATAGATAAAACCAAATTAAAACCTAAATTTTAGGATAAAATTACTTTGCCGGTAACATATATTAATAATAATAAATCACATTAGCCTTACTTTTATTAGATTGCTGCGTCTTGTTAAGATTCCAGAGTTTCAACGTTTCATCCTCTGAAGCAGTAATTAAGAGAGGTTCAGTGGCATGAAAACGAAGAGATCTGATACAGTCGAAATGTGACCTATAAACAATAAATATAATCATCACAATTAGTAAATGTTTTTTTGCATTATAAAGTTATAGTTGAAACCAACTTTAAAATATATTTCTGACTCCAAGTCTTTTTCGATTCAGAATTGACTGAGGTGTTGTTGCACTCGATCACGTTGTTGGTCTCCGTTAGTGATGCAAGCTCGCCAATGTCGACATCTTTGGACACTGTTTTTATTTTATTATAAAAAAAAGATTAGAATAAATAAGAATTACAGTAAATAATAGCGCTATATATAATAATCATTCAATAAGTTTTATATTTTAAAAAAACCTATTTTAAAATAAAATTAATAATAGAGGAGGCAAATAGAAACTTTTTAGTGTGTAAACGGGCTGCATTTTCCCTCTTGTGGCATGTTCTAAATTGCA
>WURS02103352.1:0-23392 GCA_011762765.2 Rhinocypha anisoptera | reverse complement strand
TTGCCTCTCGGTATTTACGTCTCCCGTCCTCCGTATTAGTGTTTTTCCACTTTCTACGCTCTGCCATCTTCCTAACCTCTCTCAGTCGTCTCTGTGCCACGGCCTGCGCTGGTGAGATCTGATCACTTGCGGCGACGTAGTTTCTCATCGGCTGTCATTTGAGATGCGTTTTCTGTTCTGAGGACGAGTGTCGTGACGAGTTGACGGGCCTCGAGGCGGATTGAGGACGGTAATGTTACTGTACATTATATTGACTGTGCTTTTTTTGCGAACATACTTCTAAGTCTTGAATGTTGTTTCCATTCTTGGTAGCAGTTACTTATTTCCGATCGATTTTTTTGTGCAAATAAAACTATCTGACTTGTTAAACGCATTGGAAATTGGGATTTGCAGTTTAGGAGATTTTACTTATTTTTTCACCTGAATCGCCGCATTTAGGGAAAGGGCAGCGATGTTTTCATTTCAAAGGAATTCGGTGAAGGGAATCAGTTGTCTTATGGCCTTGCATTCGGTTTCTTGGCGTATATAGCTGACGTATGGTGTTGATTGTATTTATTTTTTGTCTGTCCCCACTCATTTTTCATTTTTAAATAAGTAGAGAATCTGGCTAAGAATCTTTTGGAATACTTTTTTATAGTTACTAGAATTCTCCTATTTCACAGTGAACACGGAGGAGTGGTAATGTTATTTTTTCACATATTTGGATTAGATTATCTGTAAAGTATTTTAGGTTTTATTAGGTGTACGACATTACATTGAAGTAGTACCCTGTGTAAATATTGGTAAGTGAACAACGGTACTTTTCTACGTAATAGCCCCGCGTCAAATCACCCCGATGAACGGAATTTTACGATCCAAATAGATGGGCGCGGTATCATATAAGGCCGTTAACTCCGTTTCTAATGGGCTTATTGGTAGCAAAACTTAGCTTAAAAAATAGAGGTGAATGCTACTAAGCAGCACCAGATAAATATTGAGCACTGAATAGGTAAAGACTTTATGGGTACCATTCTATGGTGTACATGGTTTTGGGCTAATTTTCTGATAGGATGACATAGTCATTTTGGTATGTAGTAAAACTCCTTATTAATGATATAATAGTTAACATTTGCATAGTACGGGGTAAGTTTTACCATTTTGCTTAAAATAATAATATTTCCGCTATTTGATGCAACTAACAATATTATTGGCGATTACTGAAAAACTGTTTCAATGTTTAATTTCCTATCCGTTATGTTTGAAAGGAGGCACTTCCTCGATGCGAATGAAAGTAATTATCTCATTAGAGGACATCATATAATTTTTTTTAATGGTGCCGTAAACAGTTATTTTCATTATTTCGTAGATTGCCGTTATTGAAGAGAGATTAACGTTTTTCTGCTCCGCAGTTGCTACTGGCTGAGAACGAATTAATGTCCCTTTTTACTTTTTTCATGTTACTCGCATGCGTAATTGAAACCCATTTCTTACTCATCTTCGTGTCCGAGCGACTTCCTCATTTTTTTCTTTACGCTCTAAAGTTTCCCTGTGAGCTTTTAAAAACTCTTTTCCTCTGCTAATCAGCTCAGGTCTATTCAGCCTGCGTTAAAAACACTATGCCATTTTCGAATCTCATCGGTGAATGGTAATACAATATCCAATGCTGCCACCACTATAGAATGTGGACTGGCTGTGCAAAAATCTGTAATATTTCTAATATAAAATGCTAAATAGTTTTGCTTTTAGTTTGTATTTGTTAACTTGAAACCTTGTCGAAGTTAAGATTTTTTTTAAATGGCCACAGTGCAAAACGTCGTTCATAAGTATAATCCTGAATATGTCCAAATGGATGGAATTTATGTCTAGATTTTTGTTGTGTTTAATATAAAGTCTTAATGAACTTTATAGCAATTGCCTTTCTACCATACCTTTCTAACCAAGTCCTCTGTTTGTGAGGATTAAGTCATAAGTCCCCTTTATCTCTCTTGGTTCAATTATTGAAATTAACTTTTCAACGGGCATTCTTTATTTAACACTTTACGGTGTACACCATCTTGTACCTTTCAGTCATTTTTGTATGTAACAGATGTCAGTGGATGTTTCAGGGAATTTCATGTTACAAATCACTGTAGGTATCTGATGAATGAATGCACAAAAGGGTTCTTTTGAATTCTAATAAATCTTCCTTTTTAAAAAAAATTACATCTGGCTGCTTTATTGTGGGTTAACTGTTTTGAAATGTTACAGTTTATCAAACAAGCAATTGTTATGTGATGATAGTTCTCATTTATTTAATCTGACTGAATTTTCCAATTTAATCTGAATGTTTAACAAGTCCTTTGAGTGATAGTCATAATTTTTATAATGATATTTTCCTAGGGAAAGATATAATTTTCATAAGTGTATACATGAAAAAACAAATATCACATGACTTTAAACCCCACCATTTGAAAACTGGATTCCTTTAGTGAATATTTTTAAGTTTAGCTAAATCATAATGGATAATGGTACCTAAAATATTAACTGATTATTAAATATATTAATTTAAAACTATTATTAACAAATAAAAACATCTTTTTTTATAACTCATGAAATATACTCTACATATACAAGCATCATAAGTAATGTTGCTATATTTTCTCAACAATATAAAAACCTAGTCCTGGAGAATAAAATTTATGTGATTTTTACTAACTAGGAATTTTAATCATGACCCAGGTTTCGGCAATTTATGCCATCATCAGGAATGTCATCATCATTCTTTGTATGTGAAATCACATAAGTTTTGTTCTCCAGTATGGAAAAAATTCACAAAATTAACCCTGGAACCTCACGGTTTGGTAAAAACCTAGGTTATGGGAGTATTCTAATGGAAACAATCCTGGAGATGGTGAAGGCCAACATTTCGATGGCCGAGTCGTCCATCGAAATGTTGGCAGAAATTCAGAGTGACCCGGTGGAGAACCCAAATAGCCTTCACCAACGCAATAGCCAGGAAAATATCCATTCTTTCTTCAATCCTGGAGATTGGTACAACGCCATAAAATCAAATTCTACATTAATGTTAGAGTCTCCTCTCCCTCCCCATAACTGTTTGATGTTGGTGAATGTGAGGACATTCAAAGCATTGTTTCTTAATTTTATAAATAACAAAGTTTAATGGGAAGGAAAAATGTAGATAGTTGTAGGTAACTAGCTAAATTACTATTTGGATGCTTGGTTGAGGCTTCCACGGTGTCTTGGTTTTAAGATTCACTTCTTCTGAGGCTTCTTCCACATCTGTCCATGTTGTGGGGACAACAGTTTCTCCAGCAGTGAGCTAGCGTCTTCAGGTCCGAAGTGGTCTCTGCAGATTTTGATCGTCTTTATACGTCTTTATATCTATATCTCGTATACACATGTAAGCCTCACATCGGTTTCCCACAGTTGCATCGCCGTAATATCCTATGTTGGTGGAACCAGGGAGAAAATATCCAGAGTCCTTGCTTAGCACAACGTCATCACCAGACACACCTGCGTAACCAAGACTGCTGACCTTCTTTTTAGAGCCAAAGACCAACTGCCGATGGAAACCCAAAGCAGCATGTACGAGGTCCGATGTGACTGTGGGAAGGCTTACATTGGACAAACCGCGAGGGCACTTAAAATCCGGAGCCAAGAACACAAAATACCGACAAAAAATAAACAAGCATGCCTTTCAGCCATTGCTGAGCATTTCTAGGAAGGCCTGAAACACAACATCGTTTTCAAAGAAGCCAAACTGATCAAGAAAGAAAAATTCTACTTCCCCAGGCTGATACGCGAAGCCATTGAAACGGCCAAGAACAAAAACAATTTCAACAGAGAGGAGAGTTACACCATCTTCAATTCTAGGAAACGTTTCCTTCAAAAATCAAGTGAAACAACCAATGAAGATGCACCCACCTGAGTACCAACTAGAGAGCAGCTTGTGAGGCTTAGATGCTTATAAATATGGTCAAAAAATCTGCAGAGACCACTTCGGACCTGAACACGCTAGCTGCAACGCTTGAAAAACTGCTGTCCCCACAATATGGACAGACGTGGAAGAAACCCCGAAAGAAATGAATCTTCGTCCCTACCATTTTTCGTAAATGATTGGAGAAATGCGAATATTTCCTCACCTAACGAAGCTAGTCATCCTGTGTGACGGCATTCGAAGGGAGAAAGAACTGGCTACTGTTAATTTAAATCCGAAAGATCTGAGATTCGTAACTTAGACGAGTTTGAAATGTATTTCGTGTAAGGAAAGCATGACTCACTGGGCTTGTAATCTGTCTAACGGTGTCAAAGGCTTTCATCATTAGAAAGTACCATCCATCAGTGAAAATTTGTTAATCAGATCTCATAGTGACGACTACATTCGGGGAAAGTCGAAAGCCATTAGGTGCCATAGTATACAAATAGAATCTAGCACTGGATCTAGATTTGCGGCATCGAGAAAAACCCACATTTTTCTCCTTTACTTGCATGGACTTTGACCTCAATCCATTCTTTATGATGTTGCAACCGATATATAATGAGAAAGATCAACACCACAAGTTATATTTATTTTTTAAGATGAGACAAGAATGTGACACCCAAAAAGTTTATATATATATTAAATAGAATCTCAATAATACTTCTCCTTTTCTTCCATTGCTTTAGCGCCTAGCCTTCTTTACATACTCCGTTCGGTGGCTTACGGAGATACCACGAAATACCGTCAATGCCCCTTGGGTTTTTAACATTTTCACTTGATGAGGAACTCGAGAAAATGTTTTTTTAAATGAAGAGCAACCTGAGAAAACTTTCTCTTAATATTGATTATACATAATATACTACTTATACTACTTCTATTAATTTTTGAAATCAGTTTTCCATTCGACTCACCCTTTTTACGCCCTCTGGTTTTGCCCTGGGTAACCCTTATAATGTCACACCGCCGATGGAGGCACGACGTCCGCGAATTCACCGGGACCCGTTGGCTTATTCCTGGTTAATGCATGCTTTTAAAGCTCCCGCTGAGATGTAAGGAGAAAGTCATAGAGCACTTGTTTGAAAGTTTCTCATGGGTTTCTTCGTTTCGCGGACTTCAAACGGAGTGTTTAGGAATTCTCTTAGTGTGGAATTGAATCCTGCTAGACTCATTTTATTCGCAGCTATTCTCATCCATGTTCTGTAAACTAGGTAACCGTTATATCTCATTTCTTGTTCTAAATTTGAATTAAACGGGATTGAGCAGCCATAATAACACTTGTACGTTTTCTAGTCCGCTACATTTATAGATTTACATAAAAAGGGTTAGATGAAACGAAGGTAAGAATATTAATCTTTGCCGCTTCGCCACAATTTTCATATAATTTTCTCCTTACATGTGTACTGTCAGATACCAAAAAAAAATATAAAAATATAAATAATTGAATCCATAAAACGTCTCCTGTTACTATCACTAGGAGGCATAGGAACTTGCAATGATTCTAAAATATTACCTGCTGGTCGTAGCAATAGAAGTTGAATTGAAGATCTGTAAACTTTTTGAAGAGTATTGACAGTGAGCTATTATAGGTATACCAATCATCGGAAGGTACTGATAAATAGAAGAGGTTGAGCACAATCCCGGCTGGTTGTGCCTCCTTGTACGTGTACTGTCGGATACCAAAATCCAAGAGAAATCGGCATAGGACCTTATAATGAAAGTATATTTATAATAAGAGGCAAACTAGTCTCACTATTTGAAACATATTTAAGAGGCTCATCCTTCTTTATGGGCCTAAACTTCCTTCTGTCATTCCATTTCCATCTTTTTTTTAGCAGCCCTACCGGTATGAGGAGGCTAATAGCTTATCCTGACTCGAAACAACACCTTGAAAAAAATTTATAGGACATATATTCAGGCATGACACTGTGAACAATGTAGGACGCGATCTAGAGATATCTTGTATGAAACACATCATAATGGAGAATGTTATAATTATATGTAGGTACGAATTGCAAAGTTATGAAGAGGTTGACATGTGACTGGATAGTCTGGAGAGCTGCTAGCAGTCTAGAATAGCCTATGATAATGATTGAAAGTGACAGACTCTCTCTCTCTAAATTAGTTTTCTATTTTGACTATTGACTAGAAAATCAGTCGTTTACTTCTGATTCGGATTGTTTTTCTTTCAATACTTCTGATTCTGACTTCGTCTCCGCTAGAGTTTCCCAGTGCCGCAGTAAAATATGTCCCTTGAGCATCGTAGCCTGCGGTTTGTGATGCCGACATTATTTATGCTACTGGTTTTGAGACATATGAAAGCGTGACTTTGTGGCGATGTGCCGCAGTACTAGATACCGTAGTTATGTTCCTCGCATAACTTAGACATTCCGATGAAAGTGCTGTCGCCCTTCATTTCTTTTTCAAAAGATAGGATTGCTCCTAGAAACCTTCGATGGAGAACCTCTGTGTTTTCTTGTTCAATCATCGCTTGAAATAAGCGTAGTTGTTGTTGGGCTACTTAGAACTACCGTTAGATTATGATGAAGAAGTCCTACTATTCAGTATGCATACGACTATTCGGTAGATTCTTTTAATGGGCATCTTTGTTTTGCAGATTGAGCCGAGACCGGCTCACGATTCCCGTCGGGCCATTTGACATGGTCGGGAATGACTGGGCAAGGAGAGGAGACGAGCATAAGCATATAAGGCGGAACCCGGAGAGGATCCAGGGTATTTTATGCACTGAATGCTGAGAAATAAAGTTGTTCGCGAGGAACTTAGTATTAATTCATCCACGGCACAAGATAAGTGATGACTTCTCATAAGAATGACTGAGAATTAGGGGACCTAATCCCTTTTTACATATCCGAGAGCGAATTATTTTATTCGAGAATTTAGTTATCATTTGTGCGGCTGTGGATAAATAAGATTATCTCATAACGTTTTATTTTTTATGAAATTCCACGACACTCTGGGCCCGTTATCGGAATTAAACTTATTAAAATTATAAGTATTACCTCTACACGGTCAGGATCAATACGCAAAGCTCCATCTCAAGAAGTTAGCAGTTACTCTGCACTAGTTAGAGTCATAGAGATATGTAATGGCTTAATGGAGCGGAAGCACTTGCCTACTTCCGTTGAATCTCACGCTTTCACTCACCATTATCTATGGATCTCTACTGTAAAGAGCCTTTGATCTCTTGTAGTGTTGAAATCGCGACCGCCAACGTTATTAAAGTCGCTTTATAACTTAAAATTAAAAGGTTGCTTAAAGGCTGGGTGCATTTGGCGTATTTAGATCCTCAAGTTTAAACTCCATGATATGAATAGCGTTTGAAATAATTGGAGAGGAAATCCATGGCTGTAAGCCTCGTCCTTTGTGAGATGTTAACGCACAGTTTCAGCCCCTATAAAGTTTAACTATAGACTCCTGTTCTAAAATTTTCCCTTTCATGCACGTCAGGCCATTTACGCTATATGGATCAGACCAACTTCTCATGATATTTTTGCGTCGCAGGAAACTAATAACAACCTTCATTATTTGGTGGAGGGCAAGTTAGAATAGGTATCCTTCACAGCCTCCAGAAATACGGGGCCATTACCGATTCACCGAGAAACTGGTATTTTTTGTAGTAGATATATACACGAACTTTTAGCGCTTGTTACCCCTAATGCAGCAACCGCGTGTTAGTTACCGAGTTGAAATAGGCCACGAGGAGCATTGAATCGTACGTAGGAGCGCTACCAAGAGGGAGAATATTTTATTTCTCGTTTTCCACCTCTCGTTTTTCATTGATTACGTTATGGAAAACGTCACACTCACATCCTTCTGTAGGAATTCTTGCAGTTCCACTGGCAAGGATAATTGATAACGTTAGAAAAATCAATTTTACTCTTGTTTTCCTCTTTTCGGGAGAGCGTATTTCTTGATTAAATTGGAAAATTTTGGATTTTGAATGAGCATCAGTTTAAATATAAAATTTCATCTCCCAATGACTTGGTGATTCAAATACGTTTTTCATTTATAAATTAAGGTAAAAGTAACACTGCCCTTTGTCTAAAATCAAATAACTTGAAGAGGTACTGTATGAAATAGGTTCGTTACTAATTATTTCTCATGTGATATAATCTAACTCTAGGCCTGGCAAGTTTAATATCCATTCTTTTGTATCTTAAGCACATCTTCATCAACCTCAAAAATTATTTTACACTGTTTAAGTCTTTACAGGGTCTTGTCCTTTGGTTTCTATAAAATTGCACAAAATAGATTCATTTTGTGCTAAAAGTTTTGTTATTCACCTCTATATACGCACCTTTTAAATCTCTCCGCATAGCCTAAATTGCCTTAATAATACTAACGAAATGTCCAAATTATAACTATTTTCACAGGCTTTAAAAATTTCTTTTTCTCTTAATTCCTTCCCGGACTTTTCCTCGTGACATGTCTTCTGTCCGCTAGTCTTGAATATAACTAATTTCCTAAAACACCTCTTTTCCAAGATTTATCTCTTCGTCTTTCCGTGCCTATTCTACTTTCTCGATGCTTCCTCACAAACAAGTATTAAGCACGCGACTAGTTGGAATATTTCCCCTTGTTTACCTCCCATTACGAAGCATTTTACTCTCGCCATCCGTTTCCCTACCCATCACTTGGTCTGGTCATCTGGTCAAGCGCCTCCTACACTTCCGACCCATGAGCAGTGATTTGGGGTAATATTTACGCGGATAATATGAGACTTCCTTTTACTCAAATCGGACCACCAGGAGTACGCAAGTAGAGTGCCTAAGAGTCAATAGAGAGGGCAGATTTAAGGCTAGACGGTCATCACTGTGGTGCGTTGGTAAGTGGTGGATGGGGGAGTGTTGCTCTACCTACTTCGGCACTCGGCCAACCATCAATCACCCTCCTCAGAACTTCTACCGAAATTACCGCCGAATCGAGAAAGGGCGTGACTGGAATCGACGTCCCTCTTTCGCGTAAATTTGACCGACCTCTCCATCGCCCTAATCACCAGAAGCCACCACAGTTGCCGAAGAAGTTGTACCCTTCCTCGAAAGCCACTCGAGCGGACTAATTTCATCAGGGTCGTGTACTTTTGATGCACTAATGCTCTGAGCTCCATGGTTTGGACAGTAATCGAGTGTAGGGGGCAAAAAATGTGAGCCCTCGAAAATAAGACCCAGGTGCTTCTTTCGTTTCTTTTCGCTATTATTTTCCCTTTCCCTGAAAACTCTTTATCTCCGCTCCCCTTCCCTCGAACTTCTGCGGAGGCAATACCGGAATGAATGTGGTGGCGAACGTTAGATTTAAAAACTAAGAAGGCATGAAGAGGTTGGTGTTTCACGATTGTGTTTTTAATATATTACCTCCAGAGGTGCCAACAACAGTGATTATGTAATGGAAATTAATAAAAAGAAAGATGTAGCACTTTTTCACAGTATAATATATTTGGTACGATGCGTTTCAGCACACTGAGACATCCTCAGGTACAAGACTGTGAGCTGAAACGCGTCGTAACAAATATATTATACTGTGGAAAAGTGCTACATATTTCTTTTTCATTATATGTTCCTTCCGCTATATAAAGCCTGAATCGGTAATACTTAGTGAATATGTAATTAGCACTTGATTGCTGGAATCATTCATATCAATTTAGGTGGAAAGACTCGGGACTAATTATACCTCGCATTTAGAAGGAATTATGCTAGAAAAAGGTTTAATAGCATAGTAGAAAAAAATTCAAGACAGAAGGGAACTATTCTGCAAGTGAATCTTAGCATAAGGGACTTCACTAGGTGTGGATTTATTGATAATTCGTTGATTATTGCGTAATTTAATTAAAACTTTTATTTAATTTAATACACTTTATTAATAGGAACATATTCGTGAGAAAATACCATCGTTTGCTGAATTTGCAATACGTTGGACTGTGCGATGGCAAAGTTCCACGAAGCTTCTATGCCCTCTACTTAGTCCTCATTCCGTCGACCCGCTTAGCTTATCCTTGAATCCTTCTCCCCAGGGGTCTGGGTCAGAAAATTTCAGGTCATTTTTCATTAATGAGAATGTGGCTTGAAATATGTCACTGTCGCGTGTGCTAGTATCGATTGCATCGAACAATTTGTACACTTTAGGCCATAGGTATCGATTCTTGCGCCTGATAGATTAGTCCAGGATAGAGTCGATTTCGTAAATGTCCGCCCCAGTCAGGATCACTTTCTTTATGATGTCTTTTTCGTTAAAGCATTTTTATTCACCTTTATTCCTCTCCTCTAGTACTTCGGCATCAAAATTCCGAAACCCGCATTATAAAAAGAAATTGGACGTGGGTAATGCATAGATATAGAGAGGTAATACGAAATAAGTATTGAAATGGGTATATAGTACCTACTTATATTTAACAATACTAAAACGATCATGACATTGAAGTGCTCGTGCGAATATATGTCCAGAAGTCTGATAATATATTTATAATGCGTGATTTAATCATTTTCGGTAATTTAACGTTTCAGTAGAACATTTTCCATTGTTTTACCTATATTATTTGATGCAAACATTTGGAAATCTGATTTTCACAAAGAGGTGTGGGAATGCCTATTATAATTAAATTTAAATGAATTCTCACACCTATTTTCTCGATTATATTTTTTATAAAGAGTTATGCTTGTGGATGTTAAAAGTTAAGACTGTGAATGATTAAAATGAACAATTTCGGAGTAGGTGAGTGTGTATTTTGATTGCTATTTGTTACAGCCTGCTATCTCTCTAAGTCCACAAAGGTAAACTTTGAATGATCTAATTTAAAACAGGTACATTGAGATTAGTTTTGTATAAATATTTTATAGGTCTGCATGTTAGGCTTAATATATTTTTGTTAGTTCTTCTCTAAGCTATTACAAAATCAAAGAATTAGGCCCATAGTTATCCCTAATGAGTTTATATGATTCAAAACTACAAAAAAGGTAAGGTGCTAGCTAGGAAAAGTTGTCGCAGGGTGCTAACCGTGTTTAAAAACAAAAGTTTAGGCGAACATCTAGAAGATAACCCTAAAGTATTTTGGTCTTATGTCAGGGAAGTTCAGGGAAAAGGTCGACAGTGCACTCGCTTAATAATAATGGAGAAAAATTTCCGGCATTTTTGAGAAAGCTAATACCTTAAACTCGTATTTTAATACCGTATTTAATATCCCGATCGAGTATTTCACTCGATCGGGTAACGACTCGAGTGAAATACTCGAGTCGTTACCAAATCGGTTCAATGAGCCGATATATAATATTTTTGTATATTTTCTCGGAATTCAACGCCAGATTGAGGACATCTGCCCTAGCAAATCGCCAGGACCTGATCAAATACCGACCCGAGTATACAAATTGATGGCATTGGAAATAGCACCCTATTTGGAAATAATTTATAACAAGACCCTAAATGATAGTGTTTCGAGGGACTGGAAAGTAGTTAATGTCACTCCCATATTTAAAAAGTCGATTGAGAACACCCCATTAATTACTGACCCATCTCCCTATCATCCATCCCCTGCAAAATTCTGGAGCATATCGTCGTAAGCTCGATCATGAGGTACCTCGATTACCAGAGTTTAATCATGAAAAACCAACAAAGATTCCGTAAAGGTAGATCCTGCGAGACCCAGCTAGCACTCTTCATTCAGGATATTTTAGTCTCGGGAGAAAATAATGTTCAGGCCGATGCTAATATTCTAGATTTTAAAAAAGCATTCGATGAAGTTCCGCATAGGAAATTACTCCTAAAGTTAGAAAGCAACGGTGTAGACAAGGACATCATAAGCTGGATAAATGGATTTTTAACAGATCGCTAACCGATAGTCGTCATAGAAGGTGTGTCGTCCGGAAGAATAAGCGTCGCTTGTGGTGTCCTCCGCGGAAGCGTTATCGAACCCTCATTGTTTATCCTATACATTTCCGACATTAATACTGTGGGCAACAGTAACATTCGTCTCTTTACCGATGATGCGGTAGTATACAGGGATATCTCTGGTCAGGCAGATATGGACTGATTTTCGAAAAAATGGTGTGAGTTATGAGTTAAAATTCAATTTAAAAAGTGCGTGACGATGAACTTTTGGAGAAAGAAGACCACCAGAATACTTTTGCAGCGTAAAGAAAACAAATTTAACTAACGTAGAATGTACGAAATATTTAGGTGTTACGTTGACGAAAGAAGTCGTGAGGAAAACATCTTCGGGAAACTTGTGGAATAGGAAAAAAAAGTTAGGATTCATAATTGTTTGTTCATTATTTTCATCATGTTCCGTCAATTTAGGATCTGAGGTTTAAACAGTTTACGAGATGTGGTTTAAGGAAAAAAAAACACGTTTAGTGCTCTATCTCCGGTTCTGATTGACATTTTCTTTTGTACGTATATTACGCCAAAGAACATTAAATATTAGGTGCTACAAAATGCTCTTAGCCAGTGTTGATAATGAATTAGCAGTCGCCGGGTTTAAGAACTACAAAACTGGCACGGAATCACGGGCGTTCGGAATCAAATAAGATTTAAAAAAAGATTTAACAAAAGCCGCATTTAGTCACAGGGAGTGTGTCCTGTCACGAAGGGAGTTTTGCTGTCGGATTTCGACCCCCGGGCCGCGCCGTAGGGGCCGAAAGGATAGAAGTGAATCACTTAATTTCACTGGAGTATCTCAATAGACATTCCCACCCCCTTGAAAGAACTATAACAGATGCACCCGACCCCCCGCGGGAACTTTCCAACAGTTTCGGAGGGAGGACCAGCTTCATTCCCGCCACCTCGACCCAAGAACGCGTCCAGTTTCCGTCTTCCACTTCTTTGGCCATCGTTGGCAAGAAGTGGACCGCTCGATGGAATGGAAAAAAGAAATATTCTCAAGAGGTGGAAACCTTGCTACTGAGCACCGCGGTAGTGACGCGTAGACGACGGATATTGTGGAATAGCACATAAAAAATTAGGATTCCTAAGAAGGATACTAGGGAAATGTAATGGGACAGTAAAAGAGCTCTGTTATTTTTCATTAGTTAGGTCCCATCAAGAATATGTCTGGGATCCGCATGTGACAAGATTGGTGTTGGAGTTAGATCGAGTAGAGATAGCGTAGAGCAGCTAGATTTGTGAAAGGTTATTACGACCAACGTAGCGGTGTAACAAACTTATTGGAGAGATCAGGTTGGGAACCACTTTCTGTGCTTAGGCTGAAATCCAGGTTAAATTTATTATGCATATTTCAGGAAGATCACTTCAGCCAAGAAGTCAAAAATAATACAAGCCCCGAAATACTACGATAGATCAGATCACGTACGTAAAATCTGGAATGTAGACTGTCGAACAGATAGGTATAAAATGTTATTTTTTTCCACGCAAAATTAGAGACCAAAATAAATATGACCACAATCTCGGGGATAATAGTTTAGGTAACTGGTGTATATATGCATATTATCTTGCATTTTCATTTTAAACAATTATTAATTGATTTTGTTCTCGCATGGAATGTATTTTCGTTTGTCATGGAATTTTTTCATGTAATTAGTATCTGTGCATGTAAATTATATATGATATATACATGTGGGAATTATTATGATATTAGTAAATTATATATGATATATGCATGCCGGGTGATGGGTCAGCCTCCCCCTGCCACACGCCTTTGAGGCGGATTGCAGGTTTTACGTAGAAGTATACGCATTATTTCACCTATTTTCCTTATGTGCACCAAAGTATTCAGGGTAATTTTTTTGCGGTCACGTAAAGAGCAATCAAATAAGGATTAAGACGAGGCAAAAGATTTTGTACTAGAGACAAGCCTGGGTTTTCTTGCTTGCAGGAAGTGCCTCTGAAAGACTGTCTTAATCACAGAAAGGAAGGATTTCTGTCAATATAAGTGGTGCGATGGGGCCAACTGCTGGTGTTGCTGTCTATGACACAGAATGGCAATCGAGAAATACTACACTGCGAGAGAATAGATCGGACGCTAATGAGCTGACTGACGCGGCCATGAAGCCTCTATCTAGCTGGTTTAAGCTCGAGTATATGCTAACATTTCTTAAATTGTATGCTTTAATTAAATTGTATCTCTTCTATACTTTTGGTGTGGACAGTTGTGTTTATTTTTTCCTGTTTCTTATGTTCAAATTTAAAGTTCAGAACCTTATTGCTTGGTCATCCGTTTATTAGTCGCCATTGTTGTTTTAAAAAAGATCTCCCATCTCTCATTTATTTAAATCACTACCTGAAGGAAACCGTTTCAGATATGACTTGGTGGAATTCCCTCATCAAGAAAGTTTTGAAAGGAGACACTGCAGACTGTTAAACACTGTTAAACATAAAAAGTTAATTTCATCAGGACTAGGTTTCGCCGTACAACAGCATTTTCAGGTGAACATACATGTCAAGTTTGGGTGCTTATAATCTTGGAGGAGGACAGGAGGGGGAGAAATGAAGGAGGGGGTAAAAAGAACCGGGTGAAAAAGAAAATGCTGGAAGAAGCCGATGAGGGGGAAATTAGGATGGGAAGGAGGAATGTTCATTGGTAAGAAGTGATTAGGGGACAATTTGAGGGGAGGAAATTGGACTGTAAGGTCCTGTGAGACCAACAGCTGGTAGCATAGTGGGACGATTGAAGTGGTGGTGTACGTCGACGTAATACCCTGAAACGCTACTCTGTGGTGGGAAATCCAAGAGGGGAGAACAAGAGGGATACAAAATTTCATTGATAAGCTTACATTTCTAGAATTCAAAGATATTTTCAATTCTTCGAAAGCGTTTAACTTAGGTCCCTTCCCTTGAATGTGTAACATTTTGTGCAGAAAGTCACTGTGGAGTCCGTTTTTATGTAGGTGTTTAGCCAACCTAACTTTCCACTTTTTCAAACTTTGCTTAAATAGATTAATCATCATTAGAAGTGCCTTAAAAGGTACGAGGAAATCTAGTCCTTTATCGTGCACATATGTACCCTAAGTTTTATGTAATTGTACAAATGTGCCTGGATTAATTTTTTATAACCTCTGGTTATCTTTAGAGAAACAGAATGAAGTTTTATTTTCATGATTGTTTAGTCACTCATTTAATAAATCACCTTTGAGATGTAATATAAATGTCAATTTAAAAGTCGTTTCTATACCATATATTCATGAATCAATTCAAGCCAACAATGTAAGTGGTAAATGTTAAGTATCTCTGCGACCAATTTACTATTTCCCAGGGACTCTTTTGATAAAATAGCAAACTCTTTATTTTAACGCTCTGAAATCAGTATGCATGTACAGATGCTGTATATCAGTTGAAGCAAACGAAATTCTGAGTGCTCATTTTTGTTAAAGTTTTTCCGAATGTAAGATAGTGTCAGAATTGCTCTTCCCTAGGTTAAAACTATTATGTTATTAGATAAAAGTTTACAGGGAACAAAAAAAATACGGAGAGTCGATCAAATCGACTCTTTTTTGAGCTTGACTGACCAGCGATATTTTATTAATCAGTAGGACTTAATGATAGAAGGACGTATAAAAGCAATGAGGTGTGTTTCTTAAGACTCAGATCCCGTTTTACCAGAGACAATCGGCGCTCAATTGTCGATCATATCCTTAGTGAGACATTGTTTTCGTATTAGCAATTTAAGGAGTAATTATTCGTGTTCGAATAACGTTCGTTATGATGACACCTGAACCACCCATCAGGTCAAGATTCAACGAATATATCTGAGAAATGTGACTCATTATTCATGTGAATTTATTAATAAAAAAGAATGATTACCACCATATTTATTGATGTTCAATGAAACTTTGGAGGAAACGAGATTTATAAATCCACCTGCACCGAAGCCTTAAGTTCCTCGAGGGGGAGGTGTTTATCGTAGGAACTGTTTGTGACAAAGGGGTTGATTATTGCTAGCATGAAAGGGGGTGGGGCGGAAGGGGCCAGTCTCTCGCACATGCCTTCATCACCCCCGCGCCCTCTTTTTGCCGTTAGGCGACGCATCTAATTTCGGCTTCGGGGAATTACCTTCGGACACCCCCACGTGGAGCGTGGTGCCGCAGGAGTTTTAGTCGCTCTCCTTTAGATTTAATTTATCGGGCCATTAAAGCCCTCACCCCACTCCCGGGCCAATCTTATCAACGCACTCGTTATTTCTCATCCATCACTCGCCTGCCAGGCTGGGTCACCACATCTGCTCCCCTCTTCCCCCCTCCCCTCCACCCATCTCAGCTTTTCCCCCTTGGGTGGAGTCCGGATTGAGGCAAACTGGCGAGATTTCGGGAAGTAGTGAATGACTCGGTGACCCCCTCTACATTTTCACCGACCTTTGAAAAAACGCTGTAATTAGTCACCGACGTATATCTGAATATTAAATGGGAATAAGGAGTTTCCTGTTACTCTCGTACCCATCGGAGATTGGTGTGCGGGTCTGAAGATATCCGTTGAGCCGACAGTGAAAACATGTTATGAGTGCCTTGTTTTCTAAACGATTCTGATAAGGGTTAGTGATTTTGTATAAGCAATTTTAATAGAAATAATAAATCGAAGAACTGCAACACAGGACGAATCCTATAGAATATAGCTTGTTGAGAGAGGAGGTCGGGGTGGATACAAATGACCGAGGTGCATGTTTATCAAGAATTCGACTTGGAAGTGAATGACCTCAAGAAAAACTAGACGCCTGGAGTTAAGAGAATGAGTGGAGAAATTATCAAGGGTCAGGGTATATAATCTAAACAATCAGAGATTGCTACGACATTCATAGACTGTCGGAGGAATTCGAGAAGAATGAAATAATTGTTATTCCCAAGAAAGGGAGGACGGATCGATGCAATGAGCACAGAACGCCGAGTCTGATATTAGAGGTGTTAAAAATAGTAGCATGACTAACAAACTGGGGGATGGAAAGAAAAAAAAAGAAAAATTGAAGAAAAAAATCATTTCGGACTGAGAAAGATGGAGAAATAAGTGAGGTCATGCTCAGCTTAAGGATACTGTCAGAGGGAATGCTATATTTCAGCAGGCCATTTTACGTAGCATTTCTGAACTTGAGAAATTAATTTGGCAACGTGGAATGGAAGATATTCAAGCATCTGGAATCATCCGGAAAAGGTTATTACTCTGGAAAAAAGATCTATCATTGCTACCAGAATCTAGTCACGACAATGGAAGAAAAATAGAAGAAAAATAAAGAAAGGATCTAGACAAAAGTGAAACCTCTCACCAGGACTACTTAGTATATACCTGGAAGAAAAAACAAAATAAATACAAGAAAAGGACATCTAGGTATCAAAGTGAACGGAGAAGCCACGTTTCGCTGGTGACATGGCTGTTATACCTAAAGATCGTGGCCCACAGACAAGTGTGAAAACAATAAGACTAAGGCTGCAGGAGTACGGCATGAAAATAAATAAGAAGAAAACTAAAATTATATTATGTGGGAGGAAGAATATGGCTGCAGACTGCCTTAAGGAGAGAAATTAGAGCCAGTGAAACCCTTGACCTACCTCGGAAGCAGTATGTCACGGGACCAAAAAACTTCGACGGGTATGAAGTATAAATTAGTTAAGACTAAGAAGGCATTCATGGCGAAGAGACAACTGATATTCTCAAGGATGATAACACTACGAAAAAGAGGCAATGTATCTATTCATCTACTTCTACGAACTACCCTTAAAGCCGCCCCAAGGGCGTGTGACGGGGTGAGTGAGCCATCACCACGTATGCATTCCCACATGCATATTAGATACAATACACAGGGAGAGAAACTACGTACATACAAAAATTTCAATGACAAATGAAGATACATGTCATGCGGGAACAAAATCAATTAACATTTACTTTAAAAAACATGCAATATAATATAAATAGACATAATAGCTAGCCTATTATCTCCGAGCTTGTGGTCATATTTATTTTGGTCTCTAATTGTGCGTGGAAAAAAATGAAATATATATTCGTTCATGACGCTCTAGACATGAACTATTGGAAAAAGCAGACCAAAGAAGAATAGAATAAATTGAAACATGGAGTAGTATGCTGAATATCAGGTGGACAGACAGTTTGAGGAACGAGAAAGAGTACAGAAGATGGGAAGAAGATAAGTCAATATGGAGTGCGATAAGAAAAACAAGAAGCAGATGGATCGGGTACACCTTAAAAATAATGAATTCGAGAAGAAGATATTAGATGGGAAGGCTCCATGAGGAAGTCCGAGGGATAGATGCATAGGGGATATTGAATGGGATAGCGGAAAGAACTGCCAATGGGTGCAAAAAAGACCACCTTAAACAGTGCATGATATTATGCACGAACCAGTGCATGATCTCACCGGAAACGATATTTGCATGCAAGAGGGAATCAACATTTTTCCTCTTTGGGGTATGAAAGTTATGAATTCGAAATGATTGGTTGTAATAGTTTGTTTTGTCGATTCCGAAGGGAAAATCCGACACCTGCTGCACATACTCCTCTCTTCTGTGACATTCTTACGAAGGTATGAGTCGCTCATGTACGTGAACGTGTTTGATCGATTGATAGATGTCTAGTGAAAAACCCATTTCTGATTAGTTCGCGCTTAAATTAATCTTTCCGGGCTCAGCTAGACAAAGGTTAAGACTTGAGCGTTGGAACCCCTTTGATTGTAACACACTGATTACAATTTTTCACAATAAGCGAACTTTATGAACCGATACCGGATAAATTTTGTTTTATATGGTTTCACTAAGGGTTTAAAATATCCAGCCTGTTTCTAACAACGTCTAAAATATAAGAAGTCCCTGGGACTCACATTAAAATACAACATAACATACCTATATAAATTTACAGATTGTGGAATACGCACATTGAATTAGTGTTTGAATAGATTTGTTGTCAATTTTGGAGTTAAAAAGATTGCATTTTCTCAATAAAAATATATGTAATTACCACATGAACCCTTTGTGGCTTAAGCCAATGACCTAGTTGCATTGAAAGTCAGATACCTATTTATTATATCTTCTGCCCAACATAGTGGCATCAGAAGTGGAATAGGACTTGAAAGGTCAACAGAAATATTTAGTTTATAAAATATTCGGAATTTGATCAATTGGCTTGGCGTATCCATCTACACTTAATGAAATGAAAATCATATCACTTTTTTAGGCGTACCACTCATCCGTGTTGTTGAATTATAACTCTCATATTTTTAAAATTAACGGACTTAATTTCGTCCAAGTTTTTAATTTTCTTATTGAAAGCGCAGTTAAAATTTTACTTTTCCACAGACACCTGTTATTGATACTACTCGTTTTTCCATACTTCAGTATAATCAGGTACAAATTGAACATGAATTTTGTATTTATACATTAAAATTTGGGGGGTGGGGATTAACGCAACTTGAAAGTTGGTGGACATATTGGTCCGTTGACAAGAGTTCCTCCCCTCATCCACCTCCACTCAACCGCCATTACTTGTCTTGTCAATGGTACCCATATATTAACCAATTATTTTCCAGTTGTGTATATCCCCACCCCCAAAAATGTTTGTTTCAATACTAACCTTATGCATCGCTTGTACCTGATGACGTCGTAAAAATAAATATCTGTGGAAAAGTACAATTTTAATTGTGACCAATACGAATTTATTGCAGACCGGGTTAGCCCAGGGTCAGCGCGCTCGCCGGCCAACCCAAAGGTCGTGGGTTCGAATCCCGCCTAGAGCACGGGTGTCGTGTTTGTTGAAAAGGGTTTTTTCTGTGGTTTGAAGAGGTGCGAAATGACCATAGCCGTCGAAGCACCCAATAAACAAAAAGACTACTACTACTACGAATTTATTTCCATAGTATTTTTCCATAATATGTTTTGGGCATAATGTGCAGCAAAGAATTTGTATCTGTTTTTTTTTACATACTATATTAAACCTTATTAAGCCCAACACATTATATATTAAACTCCATCAAGATAATATTCCCATAACTTTCTCAGAAGTCGAGGCGCACATGTGGGACGGATGGGACCGAGGTGCGGAGGGTGTGCACTGACAGAGCGGTAGAGAGAGGGCCCGGAGAGACTCGTCAGAAAGGAAAATGATACCATTTTGCATAGTTGGGCACGTTTGCATAGTACTGCTTCATCGTTCAACTGAATCACGACAATCCGCCGGATTACGTTGAACCGCCCGTCTTCTTGAAGCACTGGTGCAGACAGCGCACGGACAGAGTTCCCCGGACTTTTTCCAATACAGTGAAACGGTCTCATCTCCCACGTCAAAGTTGTTGAGTGAAGTTTTCCAAATTGTCTAAAATTTCCAAATTCCAAATGTTTCAAATTTTCCAAAAAGTCTGCTAGGCGGCACGATCTCTTGCATCAGGCGAAAAGACATCGCGACCGATTAGCTTTCATCAACGCGAAACGGGCGCGAAACCTCTATTGTGGACAATCACTCGGGCGAGGTGAATTGACTCGGGAGGGCAAGTGGTCGGGCGAGGACGTCTCTCTCACCCGTGGCTTACTTCCGTTGTCCTCGTGGACGTCGTTCGACGCTCCGAATATCTCGGATTTTGCCTCTTTGCTCTGAGGATGCATTTTGGAGAGCCGAAAGTGGGTCGAGGTGGAATAAATACTTGTAGTAACGACTCGCGGAGCGTCCCATCCGGGATGTAAATTGGGCTGAAAGTAGATGTTGGCCAAAGTGATCGCCCCGCGTAATAAATCCCTCCGCGTATTTGCTCTAGAAATCGAGGGAGTCCTCGAGGGCAAACGGATGACGTGCATTTTCCCTCCCCTTTTCCATCCCTCCCTCCCAGCACGGCATTCCGCTGCTGCTAGCTCGGGGTTCCCTCTCAGTAATTGAAGGGAGTGATTTAGTGGCACGGCGCACGTGGCCGAGAATTTCGTTCAAATAGTCCGGTATTTTTTCCGCCTATCATTTTTATTTCGCGTGGCGCGAGGGATCGTTCGCTCCAATTTGGCCAGCTCGGCGAACTAATGAAATAGGACTGGGGAGAGGAGGATAGCGGCGGCCCCCTATACCCCGCACCGATCCCATACTCTTCTTCAATTCCTCTTTTGTGGTCTTCCGATCACTCGATTTTACTCTGTTTCGGCCGAATTACGAAGAATAGGAGACATTGATTGATATATTTGATTCACAGAGGTCGCCGATATCTCACAAAGGAACCGCTACTGGTTCGGTTAGCTTCCAAAGAATATTTGGGTCATTAGAATCTTACCGTTTTTTGCAAAGCGTCCAGAGCATTAATGCCGCCAGATTTTTTCCTGTGGGTAAATTTAGTTGTTAGGATGTAACTTCCGATGAAAATGAGTCCTAACCACGGTTTTGTTTTGTTCTACCATAACACAACCACAAGAGTCATCTTTTGCAGATTTTAAAAGGTTTTTCCTTCCAGTATAATGCCAGCTGAACTAAGCGAAATGTAAGGGACTAATTAATCGACAAATTAGAGGATCCATTAACTTATAAATAACTATGTTTTAAAAAATACTCAATGATATAAAAATGTTAAATTATTTTGGAGTGATTATATGTTTATTTAACTCCTTCAGGCGATAACCAGTATGAGGTTAATGGGGAGAGACGTACGGACAATAAAGAGTGCTCGGTCCAATGTCGAAGTTAGTTTCATTTAAAAAATAATGTAATGTCTGAAAATCAACCCATGATAATTGGATTTGTTATTCTTTTTAGAGATATAATATTCCCTTGCGATGGTTGGAATGAAAGATATTTCGTACTTTTCCACAATTTTATTTAATGGTAAGACGCGTTTCACCGTATTACGGCATCGTCGGGTACCTGAAGTGAAGCCTGAGGTCGTCAATTTCCTTCAGGCTAAATGTACTGGATTTCATAGTTGAGTACATGTATCAAATGGGTCAATGCAGTCCAGAAATTTTCAGAAACAGTGAAGACATGACGATCAATGTAGAGGGAACCACTATTAAAGCTTCGTTTTTATTTCTTTGCGTATAACCGTATATCTACTTTGTTAAAGTGAATACTTAAATGGAAAAACTACTGAAGTAATCTCATAGAATGACCGTTTGAGTGAATTAATTCGTTTACAATTATTTATTATAGGTATACTCACTTGATTAATGTATTATGTTATGAAATTAATAATTTTTTCTCGTTCTAGATCATCTCAGAGACGTCTGGTTCAAGGACCAAGCCATTTGCGCCACCGTTCTGCCCACTTACGCAACCGAACAAGACGCATCCTCCTGGTTGGCGATTTAAAAAGGTAGGGATTTTTTTTTGTACCTTTAAGCGGTTTATTTTATTGGGCTGGTGGTCGAAAGTAATATGTTATCCATTTTTCTTTCATATTGACCCAATTGATGAAATGTGTATCTCATTTAACTGAAAATTGACTGCAAAAATCAAAATTTTTACTGCTGTGCCCTTAATATATATCACTTTCCTAGCGATGAATTCCTATAATGCTAATGAGACAATTGTAGTACAGAGAGAAGGATAAAGAAGTCGTGGACCTTTAAAAAATTATCTCGCATCCAATTAACGAACTGCTATTACCTATTAATGAGAAACAAAAGATTTTTCCATACAGGGGAATTAGGATGAGAAATTGCATTTTTCTTAGTAGACTGCAGATTGGAGAAATGAAAATGCTTCATAACGCGGATTGATCATGTATTTACTACTATCGAAGTATTGTATGCGATAACCAGCATGAGGGTAATGGGAAGAAACGTACGGACAATAGAGAGTGTTCGGTCCAATGTCGAAGTTGGTTTCATTTAAAAAATATTGTAATTTCTGAAAATCAATCCATGATAATTGCATTTATTACTCTTTTTAGAGATATAGTATTAAATGGCCATGAAAAAGCTAGACACATGAGTTGGATTTACAAAGAATTAATTCATATCACATGTGCCTCTAGCTCTATTATTCATATTCCTTTCTATCTGTAATCATCATTTTCCTAATTACCATTCAATCTGAGTTCTAATAGAGCCCTTATCACCCTCACTACCTAAGTAATATGTCCTCCATTCACTTTATCCTCATACTTCCTTGGATTTCGAATTGTAACTCGTATTCCCAATAGAAAAATTATAATGAATTTATTTCATTACATAAAAACACGTAGTAGTGTGACTATTCCACATGATAACCTGAACAGTAGATGTGCGTTGAAGTTTGCCAAGAAATATTTGCTTTAGAATTTGACCAGTGGAAAGAAATGCGATCGCTTCCCAGCATGGCAAATAACACGGTAGGTGAGCCCCCAGCTGTCGGCGTGTTTAATTTCCTGCCCTGACGATTCGGAAATCGTTTCACCCAATTAGTCCCAAGGGCGGCACTTTTGTGGAAAGTGGGAGCCACGGCGGGTTTTCCCCCAAACGACACCAGTAGACCGAATTTACGCGGTCTACTGGGGTCCTACCGTGTTTACTGCTGATTTGATGCCGGAGGTTGGAAGTA
>WURS02103243.1:0-23395 GCA_011762765.2 Rhinocypha anisoptera | reverse complement strand
TAAGTCTCTCGCACAAGCATTGGGAGTAATAAATTCGTTGTACATCGCTAAAAATGCTTCAATTAATGATGTTAAGGTCTTCAAAATCGTGGAAGATTTTGTTACCAAACACTGTGCAAAAAACTTTAGGCAAACCACAATTGATTCATTTTTTTCATGAGTTAAATGATTTATTTGTTGTTCACATTTTGTAATCCAGTAGGTCAGTGGATTTCTTTTTTCAAAGGGTCAACTATTTTGTTCATTTGCAAGGCTAAATGGTAATTCAATCCATGAAATGTTTTTGTAGCACTATTTTTCGTACATTACACGATCGCATATTATTGTGGCTTGTTTTTATTTTCCTGTTTCTGAAGAAAATTCTCCAACTGGACACCGGGCAGTCGGACGTAAATTGACTGGAAGGGCGATTTTTTAAACTTCTTCAACACAGGCATGTGTGTGCATAAATCAAATGAGTCTTGATGATGGTTCTTAAGAGTAGCATAAAAAATATTTTTGTGACAAAATAAAATTTTATGTACAGATAAAAATATTATTATTGTCGGTTGAACCAGTGTTCTTTGTTTTTCCATGAATGTGTAGGTTTCGATGCGGTGTCATTATGTCCATATAGCCGAATGATCAGAATAAAAGAACATACGGAGCGGTGAGCTAGACTTGCAGACAGTTCAGGAAAAGGTATTAGTTGAAGGTCAGACTGGTAGGGAGAGACTATCAAGCAACAGGAGGTCCCCTTTTCATCGACATGTAAGTAAAGGGAGTTCAAAATCAAAGGTGGGGGGGGGCAAACAAACAAGGAGGAATCTACTTTTCACTGGCTCTAACCCAGAGTGATGGAGGTCACATCTGATGGTCTCATTTGACTGTGTTGGCCTTGGCTTATCTCACAAATAGTAGTCCCAGGACGACAGACAATCTCTTGAACCTCCTCCTATTTATGGAATTGTAATTGTTAACCGAGTGTGCATTATAACAAGAGATTTTTCATCATTTATCAGCTCTCTCTTCTATTGTATATAATTTTGTGGAAAAGTGCAACTTTTTTCTTTTCAATTTTTCTTGTCTTTTATAATTTTACCTGAAACTGCCTCTCTCAAACTCTCTCTCTCTCATCATTTTCCTCAACTATCAAATTTTGTATCTCAACAGCCCATAATCTTCAACTTCTAATTCAAGCCCTTTCCATGCATCCATTACTATTCATAAAAGAATAAGTGAAAAACCATGGGTGACAACTGACAATTTTCAATTTGAATTCAATCAGTCCAGTCTCAACTTTGTGAAACAACATTATGATTGAAGGTAAATTAAAAACTGTTGTTGGTTCCCTATGAATCAATTGGTGGTCTCATTGTCTAAGACTCCCCATCTTAATTCAACCTCCATTACCTTTACTTGCAAGGCATGAGTCATGGTGACCTGTACATCAAGTGACCATTTTGAAAAAGATACTAATTACTCTAGAATACCTCAGAGCAAAAGTACATATCATAATTATTGAAATACAGGCATATCAAAAGATAAACAAGTAATCTTATGAAATGTTAAACTTGCAAGCCAACTGATGTGTTTCAGGCTATTTTTTAAGTTCACTGAAAATTCTTACCTAAGAGATTTAGAACTTGAATCTGGGAACTTTGATTCTGAACCAGACATCCCAAGTGATGTGGAGCGAGCCGACAATTCAGAAGGGTCAAAGGAAATCTGAAAAATAAATTATTCAACGAGAAATGAAAAAAACTGAAGATTGGACTCCACAAAATGGATGCATGCAAAGTAAATAATTTTTTAAAATTAATTTTTATCAAAAAATATTTTCAATGGAGATGATATTGAATGATAATATTATCATGAATATAACAAAGTGGAACACTACCATGAAGTCAGGAGTTAATAACTTTGGGTGTATCAACAGAGAATACTTCCTTAAGGCACTTTAATAGGCATCATTACATAAGCCTCCAACTTCACCTTCCCTCCCTAATTTTCAAGACCTTGGCCTTCTACCATTTCCATTCATATACATTATTTTCCTAGTATCACACATGAAAAAACACTCGGCAGATTTTCACACTAGCTCTCACAATCACAATACTCAGTTAAACCTACAAACCAAATATGTAAAATAGAAACAACACTGCAAACTTAGGACCAAAAACATGTGACTAAATCCGTACAATAAACTACCCCAGAAGTAATGATGTAACAGATATATCCATGTTTAAAAGGCAAACAAATATATTTTTAATTAAATTAAATTATTAGCGTCTTCGAAATCATTAATGAAAAAATATGACCTATATTCTGAATACCTATTCTGTGCACCTATGTAAACATGACCAAAATGAAATTTCCTTTGTATATGTAAGCTTTTCTGTACTCTTGTATAAATATATATCTCCCTAAGGTGAGTCTTATATTTGTAACACACCAAACATCTTGGACAACTAAACAAATTGTTCAATATTCTAATCCAAAGTAAGGCACAGTAAAAGTTTTAATATGTATTAATGGAATCCTAATACACACTTTTTATTGGAATTGGGTACGAGATGATAAAAATATGAAGTGTCAACAGATGATAAATACAAATTGATAAAGAAGAAAATCATTTCAAACATATGGTATTTTCAAATATATTTTCATTGATAACCTAAGCACAAACAATGTTTTCATCAGATCATGGTGCTAAGCATCTAAACCTAGGTTGGAAATATAATATTTAAGTGGAAATGCCAAGTGTTTCATTCACAAAGTACAGCTGGAAATCACCTCTTTCTGTATATTATTAGCATTTGGGCACTAATGTATGATATTTTAAAGAACAATTACTATACGAAACTCACGATTCTCTGTGGTAGGGTTCCTGAAATGGTCCTCTAACTTTCTGTGAATTTACCTTTGGAATGCTTAGGGAAAACCATTGAAAATAGATATTTAACCGTAAGTCTTATCTTGTTAGTAGCAGTCATCATCATTATTTAGATAAATCAAAGATGAGTCTGACTTTCCAGCACACCTTTCCTGACTGAGATTCCAGGTCAACTGAGCAAGAGAGCAAATGCTGTACTTTCTACTTTTATGTATTCCCCTTTGCCTTGTCTACAGTCTTGTCATGGGTGAGAAATTATATATTCTTAATATTAAATTCATTTAATTATTTATTTTTTTAATGTGTCTGAGTGTTGGTGCTGACATAGGGATAACCCCTCCTAAACTTGACTTAGTCTTGCTCAGGTACTGCTTTTTAATTTAAACCTAAACAAGTGATATGTATTTCATTTTTATTTTATTATTTTACCTTATTGTATGGATGTCGGTCAATAGCACATGCAAAAAATCCTTCATAAACCTTGTTTGAGACCCATGGGTCACGGCTCTTAACAAGTGAATGATTTTATATTTTACTATCAATTTATATTTTTGTATGGTCTTCAGTCACTGGCAAAAAGAGAAATACATCAACAACCATTGATTGGGTCACTGAATTTTAATGCATACCCAAGCAAGGGAGTAAGTCTTTTGTCCATTTTATTAATTTCATGTATGTATAGATTGACTGTATTTGTTGGTCTGCAGGGGATTTCTCCATGTGAGGTTTGTGGGGAGAAATTCCCTGTGAACCTGAACCTAGTGTGTTCAGGTAAATAAAAAACTGGAAACTTTTAACTACTAAACGGTGTCTTTTTTTGACCCTAGGAATTTCATTGCAATCAACAAAAAATTGTTAACTTTTTAATTTAAAAAATTTTTTAAGCATGATACTTTGTGTATCAATTACCCCCTTTTCCTCCCTTACCCCCACACCATATTCCTCCATCCCAACACCCACTTTTTCCTGCCCTAATCAAGACTAACATCTTGGGAATTTCTTTTAGCATTTATATGTAGAGGTCATAGCAACATTTCCGACATTGTCAGAGAAAACTTTGTTAAGTTCAAATTTATACAGTAATGATGAAGTATAAAGATAAAAAAAACCATACATAAGAGGCTAAAACCACAGGTAGTAACAATCAGGTATCAAAAGCAACCAGGCATTAAAACATGACAGAAACATAAAAATTTCATCTTTGAACAGAATTTTTTCTATTTTTAAAGCTGAGATATTAATAAAAATGAAAATAATGAGTAAATATTGACTTTCATCCAAGTTTTAGAAAAGATCCGCAACTTCAATCTAACTTTTATTCATATTTCAATCAAATTAATTTCATTTTTTTTTATAACTACAGGATAAAAATTCTCATTTTATCATCACTGTACTTGAAAAAAAGGTCTCTGGAATAAAATCATGCCCAATTTCACTGAAGTTTTCGTTTCCGTAATCACTGGTTGAGTAGAATATCTTCCCTAAAATTCTCAGGCTGATATCTTTAGCAATACTACTGAGCAATTTGTGTGGAATTTATTGATACGTTATATATTATACATGGCATACAATAATTTTTTAATTAACAGGACAGAATTCCCTTACCCTTCCAGAATCGAAAGATGAGTTGTAATTCTTGCCCATAACTGCAGCAATTTCGTCGTTTGTTTCACTAAAACATGAGGCTTCAGAAAGCCTACCCAATGATTTATCTGAAAAACTCCCAGCCTCACTCACTGAATCATCAGGTTTCAGCAGGAAAGATGGCACACCAATAGTTGATTGACGATTATTATTTTTTGCAGGAGTGTCACCACCAAACTACAATAGAAGAACAAAAAGCACCAGACTCAATTTGGATAAATGCAACAAAGATATACAATACATTTTTACAAAGGAGAACACTAATAAAACATATAAAGAGGGCCACAAAACCATCAGCAATAGCATCATTTATACATGTACCTACATAGTCATAGTAAAAATGCAGTCCACACACATCTGGGCTGGATGAAGGGCTTTCTTTCAAGTTCTTCATTTAAACATCCAATTACAATGTTATTAAAAGAACACTTCATAATTGCTACTAATCCTACAGCTTATTTCTTTTTTTATTGCTAATCCCAAGTTTATTTCCTACTTCCACATCTCAAGGGAGTGTCAATTTAATTGTGAATTGCATTAACGAAAATTTAAAGAGAAGACAAAATAATCACATATGCATCTAACTTCTTGTTTATTTCATTTTTGAAAATGTAGGACACAACAAGATATGACTCAACCTCATTTCTTCTGAAAAGAAACAGGAGGTGGGAGGAGATGCAGGTTTCATAAAAATTGGAATTGAAAAGGATTAATCGAACGGATGATGTATTTCAGAGAAAAAGTTGGGTAAATGGTCATCATCTCTAATATCCTTGGGTTTCAAGTCTTCTGGGTTGCTCTGCAGTATAACTGAAAACGTAATCTTGTGCATCAAATGTACATTAAAAAGTATAATCCCAATTAAAAGCACACACTTTACCATATACACCACAAAGGCAGAGGATAAATTAGTATCATTGTATTAGTATTTTACATAGTATATGCAGAATATTTTCTTAAACATAACTTATCTAATGATTTCAAGGTAAGAATGCAAAAAATATGAAGGTACTACTTGTTCTCTTGCCAGGAGCATGGTGTGAAACCCTTGAATTTTAACATAAAATGGAACAAAATATTACTTTTTCTTTAACTCCAAGGGTGCGGAATACATAGAGCAACATTTTGGCATGTGACCGCAGAGAATATGTTCATGTACCTATGACCGCCATCTTCGTACCCTACCTAGACCCTCTCCAAATTTCATGGCATATACTTTCCACAAAGGCTCAAATGGTCACTTTTTTCCTATTGTTCTAGAATAGGGTGTCCCTTTGCATTGCCGTTTATGATGATTTATAACCCTTGGGCAAGTTTGACGAATGCATTCCATATGCTGACATTTGGGAAATTCACTCCTGACCCACCCTAGTCATTTCCCTGAGCTGTCTCTGAGTTATAGTAGAATGCTGGTTATAAATGAAAGAATTTACATAGTTTGGTATCAAATTAATCAGGAATGATCAAGGAAAATAAATATGGAGTTCATTTTTTTTATACTTATTTCTGCACGAAATATTTGACTATAGTCTATTGTATCTCCACTACCCTCCTTGGAGGGAACTGTGCCATTTGATCAATAAGGGTCATCCCAGGTATGCTACATAAAAAACATTTTTTGGAAATTGATGGGCAGAGTGTTGTGGATACTGTTCTCCTGCACATATCTGACCTGAATAAACAAGGCTGCTGCAGCTGAGGAGTTAACATACTTACTGTGATACCCTAACTTTGTTGTATGATTTTTTTCCTGAACAAAATTTTTGGATCCAGAGATAGAAATATTTTAAGACATGTTTATGTAAAATTCCAGGGTTTTTCCAGTATTAAAAAAACTGAGTATTCCAAAGGTTTTAAGGCATTAGAGACATAATATATAACATAAATGATAATGGCTAGATAGACCAGTCCTTAGATTACTATGCAAATGGTTTACCTTCATGCAAAAATTACATATCAAAATATACAATATCCATTTATTTCAGGTCCATATTTTTCTTGTATTGAGGCTAATTAGTTCCCATAAGGCACTGTGTCAACTCTCAAGGTTACTGGAAGATAAAATTTTAATATCTACCTCAAAAGTGTATTTTCTTGTGCAGACTGGGGAAGCTCAAATAATCTTATCCAGGGTTTCATGGAAGGAATCCTGATTATGATCATTAAACATATTCTTCCTGAACTATTACAGGTTCCTCCTGAGAATAGTTCAGATGACGTATTATTGGGAAATCCACCTAGTGGTAGTTTAAGCCCATAATTTAATAGGAAACGATCGCAGGCATAGCTTTTGAAACTTTGGTGCCTGTCAACATTATCATCTGATGGGAAACCCATAAAAAATCCTGAAATTATTTCAGGAAAATCAATTATATCTGCAAAGAGATGGCCAGACTGACCAAGTGGTTTCTTACTTTTGCTGATTCCAAATTGTAATGGTTATCTTCTGTTACTCTTGGGATGTCAACACGGGATTCACTTTTACCTGAAGAAGATATGAAAAACATTAATCATTTGTCTGAGGTTACAACAACTCTGACCAAATGAGATGAAAAAATGTGTACCTAAAGCCTTTGCAGGTGACCTTTTCTGTTGCGACTTGTACAATTGATCCATTATTTCCTGTGAGTTATCCAATACTTCATTTCCTATATTTAATAATTAAAAGAAGGTATTAGTGCAATTCCTGGAATATATAACAAAATTTTACAATGTATATACACCATTTCAACATAAGAGAACATTGTAACAATTTCATAATTTTTTAAAATTCCCCTTAATCCTAGAAATGTTTGGCACAAAATAAATGGTCCAACCATTTACACTCTAGAATGTTTTTGTAACCGAATATCATAGTAAGTAGGGAATCATACATTTACAACTACTGATTAAACAGTTTGGGGCCCTAGAATACTTTGGTTAATATTTGCATCCCAATCAGGCTTATGTAATTATTACGGAATATAGTTTCTAACGGCTTATTTTTTCATTAAATTATTTATACTGTTTAAATTCAAACGAACATGTCTTCGGCCCTGTTATCTTACATGCCTTAAATTACTTAACTGCTCAATGTGCCCTATGTGTTCCAATAAACCACAAAACATTCTCACACTGAGGGAAAGAACTTATTTACAGTAGACTTTTAAAATTGTTTATAAGAAAAAGTTTAAATCATGTCTTACGTTCAAAGAATAAATACAAAGCCTGCAAATAACTACCAATTCGTAGAGAGAGGAACTGAAATCTGCGTAAAATCCGACAAACTATCATCGAAAAATGGAACTGAAGTAGGAGAATGTAAAATTTAGAAGGCGAACATAAAGAATTTATCACATAACGCTTTGAATTTCGAGTCTCACTGTTAAGTTGATTGGCTTCTGCTGTACTGTTATTCACAGAAGATTATATAGTTCTAAATAATATTCAGAAATAATTACCTAAAATGTCGAACACTCCGATCAAATTTTTGAAATCATAGTACCCTTATAGGATGTGGCTACACAATGTGCTACAGAGTCTGAGTAGCCATTTGGCTCATTGTGTAGTCACTTACCTAACAGCATTGAAACAACATAACATTATCCTCGCACTTACCTAACAAGGTGTCAATGTCGAGAACACCAAGTGAAGAATTAGATGGTATCCTTTGGTCAAAAGAGGCATCAGAAACACTTATAAGAGAATGATCTTGGCCGTAAGTTGATCTTCTAACAGAAGCTAAAGCTTCAGTAAATGATTTTACATTTTCAATAGCTCCCGTCAGTCTACCTTTTGAGGCTCGTTTCACTTGTTGGTTGTTAGGAACGCCCATGACGCTATAATAGAACATTAGACTTACAAGGACACAAGACAACTCGCTTTCAAAACATTTTTATTGTTGAATCTATCTTACCTCACATATCTGTCACCACTGTTATCGATAGTTGAAGTTGCTTGTGGTAATGGGGTTCCTATAACTGTCTCATCAACGAAATTATTATCTTCACTTCTGAACTTCGACATTATGGAGTAGAATAAAAGCGAGGCCAAAAACCAGGAGTAGTAAATAAAAACCTATCACATATAAAACAATCCACTTAGATACATTCTTACGCCAAATCAATTTGGATTACGCACTGAGAGTGAAAGAATTGGCACTACACGTGTCGACGAAAAGTCATTCGTGACCCATTTGAAACTTCATAACTTATACCGGCAAACCATCCGTTAAACAACAAATGAAGACGATATTTCGAACCGATTGTACTCGTTAGTCATTTGTTCACGACCCGCCTATTTTGTATTTACGGATGCCTACGACTATTTTATACATTCCACAATTATATGTTTGTTACAAGTTAACAATAATCTATTCTCCATTATTTAACAATATCTTCAATCAAATTAGTATAATCATAATATTATATTTAATATACTATAAGTAGACTTATATCCTTGCAAATGTATCCTAATAAAATTCAAATTTCATTTTGTTCATAGTTGTTGCTATGCCCTCTTTTTTATTTGATTTTATCTCGTTTTCTTGCTCAAAAAAATTGATTTTACTTGTGTTTAATATATGTATTAAGGATTTGGCAAAATGGAGGAAAGGATACATTACATTCCTACTATTTATTTTAACCTTTTTAGAGTCAGCTCCAATTGTATGTATGAGCAAACAATGCCGGGTCTTATGAGGGGTTTGTGTTTTCAGTTATAAATACGTATATACATATTAATATCAGTGTATTGAACATATTTTTTATTTGCACTCCAAATTCTTAAGGGTAAGTAAAATATTTTATTCATATTTTTTCTCTCCTTTACAATATAGAAAAAAGATATTTTTAAAAAAATCAGGGCTGATAGATTGACCATCCCCCAGGCCCCTTTTATTAATTGTCATTCTTTTATTTTTAATACTGAATTGGATGTTGATAATTATGTTAGACAAAGGTCTTTTGATAAATATAAAGGTACGGGATAAAGATCTCTCTTTTTACCCCCACAAAGGTGGTAAAATGAATTTCAAAATTAAACACCCATATACTGCAATGTGTTTAATTTACAAAGCAAACTCACAAGAAAAAAATTGCATATGATGATCAGTAGTCATATACATACCATATAATAGTTAGATAATTCATAGATAGAATAGATATCCATTCATTGTCATTAAACTATTCTGAGTCTACTTTCCCAGAATGTACTGGTTAGTACATTGAACACATTCTTCATATACCACTCATTGAATTAAGGTACAAATCATATAGTACATATATTTTATAGTGTATACAGGTTTTCTTTAGTGAATTTCTTGGATGAAATTGTTTAAAGCTCCACATGTCACATAGATCGTTCTGTGTAGGTATATGATTATATGTGAATGCCGGAGTGTTGAAGTACATGCATTTGATGGGATTTAAATTATTTCAAATTTGCAACAGAGTGGTTTAGGAAAAAAGTCATTCCCAAAATTTTTCAAGCTAACAGTTGTATGATTATCCATTTTGACTTTGACAGAAGCTATACAATAAAGGATTGATTTCTATTAAACAGTTTTAAAGTGGATTTTACTAATGCAGTGCATGCTCAATTTAAATATTACCCTTTAGTGCCTGAGTCCCGGCAAGCTGCCTCACTCTCTCACTCACCTAACTGGTAATTCATTCAGCTGTAACGAGTGAGAACTGCTTACATATACCCAGGGTATAACAGAACCTTCACACTCATTACTTGTGCATAAGCTCGCCTCATCACCAGCATGCAACTCCAAGATGGCCCAGAGATAAGGAGCTGCGTTTGAGTCACACCCAGAACGATTCACCCCATTCTGTGGAAGTTTTCTGCCGGCTTAGGAACTTTAGCATCTATCTCTCTTTGCTTGCATGTATTAAGATATCAATAAACAAATTCAATTAAGTGCATTGTATCATTTTTCAATTCATCAACCAATACCATTACTGTTAGATCCATGTCCTCAGCCCTATTGCTAGTATGATTAATGAAGCCTTCGACCAAGTTGGTTTTCATAATTATCTCAAATCTTACAAACACTTACAGGTCACCTTTTATATCCAAACATCTATTGCTTTAATAAGCACTTCAGTGTTCCAAAATATAAAAGCCTATCACCAATACCGCATTTAAAATTCACATAACATATAAATATGATATTTAAAAAATCCTACAAATGGAACTACTGAAAAACAGATAGATGTATTGTATGATCTAGAAAGGCTTTCATAATGTTAATAACAATCTTCTAGGTCGAATATTGCCTAGACTAGGTAAAAATTGTAATCCTTTGGTTACATCATTGCTTTGTGCGAAAGTGTGTAAATAGGTACACCTTTACAATAATATTTAACTTTGTATTAAAGAGACTACAGAACAGCAGTATTGCTATAGAATTCCCATAAATATCAAGTTTAATTTGACAAGTCATACAGGAGAAGGAAACTAGAATGTTTGTTTTGACAGATTTTATATTTAAGGCACTACTATAAGTGACAGTGCACAGACGTCATCATTAGATCCCTTAATGATGACGCCTATAAGTTGAAACTATACTACTTTAAAAATAAAATGTGCCAAAAAATACATTCTGTTCCAAGTTACATTTTCCTGTAAACATTAATTTCCACATAATTCAAACACAACTATCAAGTATGACACGAAACGTATTTAAACACAGCAAAGTAATATAAAGTACAGAATTGTATCACTGCATCCAAGATAAATTTGAAACTTAATTTAAAACTGGATTATTTTATTATACTTGATAATATTCAATAATAACTACCTTTTATTGACTAAACTTAGCACCTATGGCATCTCTGGAATGGCCAATCAGTGGATCCAATCATTTTTAAATGTTAGAGCTCAAGCTGTGATTATCTACTCATCTATCACAAACTCCTATTTCACATCTACCCCTTTAGAAGTTGCTAAAGGTGTTCCTCAAGGATCCATTCTGAGCCCCCTTCCTTTTGTTGTTTATATTAAAAACCTTCCTTCTTACTTCAGTAGTGGTGCTCTGTTCATGTATGCAGATGACACTACACACCTTAATTCGCCTAACCATTTTAAACATGATGAAGTTCAAGGAAACATTGACTCAATGAGTAAATGGTGCAACGATAACATGGTGTTTATCATCAATGATAAATCAACTTTTGTACAGTTTCACACCCACCAGAGGAATATAAATGCCACTACTCTTCTTAGATTGAATGGTTCGATTTTAAGTTCTTCCACCGAACCAAGTTCCTGGGATTGTATGTGCATGAGTCTCTGTCATTGGAAACTCATATTGACAAATTGTGTTCTAAAGTGGCTTCTGGATGCTACCTATTGAGAAGAATTAAAGCACTCACTGATACCACCACTGCACTTTCAATTTGCCATGCATACACACATAGTACGTTGAAATATGGAATTGTGGTTTTGGGGCCATTCACAACATGCCATTAGGTTTTTTAGGCTCCAAAAATGGGTCATTAGGATTCTAGGTAATAACCCTGGTAGACAAAGCTGTCAGGCTTGTTTTCAATCTCTAAAAATGTTCACCCTACCTTGTTTATATATTTTTCTCACCATTGTGTTCCTTTGTCAACACAAAAGACTATTCTTACTTAAAATAAATTGTGATGTGCATAATTATGACACCATGTCTAGTGATTTAAGAACTGTTCCTCATAATCTGGCCTCTTCAGTAAAAACCCCATATATGTTGGTGTGAAATTTCTAAATTGGCTAACAAGGAATCTGAGATAAATTACTTATCTACCACTGTTTAAAAGTAAATTATACCAGTATTTAGTCACTGGTTCATTCTACTCAACTGATGAATTCATGTCCATGGCCGGAGTAGATTGATTTTATATACACCATTTTCGCCTGTCTATTTTTTATATGTCTATTTTGTGTTTCTTTTATGTATGCGATTTAATTTTGACCTGTTCTATACATGCATCTAACATTTCCTGGAACTAATAAAGATATTATTATTTAAATTTCCTCTATATTGTAAAACATATGAAGGTAAACAAATAAGAAACGGGGCGCGTCCTCAGCCTGGTTATTTGAGCCTAGTTGAGGGTTTTCGTAACTTTATTTTAATGTATGATTTCGAATTAAAAAGATGTTATTCTCTGCAGCTTTCAGAAGATTCTTGTGTCCTTGCAAGAATATTAAAAAGGTAACAGAATATTTTATTTCCTTTATACTGTTAATAGATTATACGTATAATCTTTTTTTCTTAGCTTTGCAGCACCTTAACCCCTAAAGAAGATGCGGAGATTATCCCAGGTAAAATTAATAATTTGATTTTGTTCTTACAAATGCATATACGACGTGGTATTTATAATTTCATTTCTTTTAGCCGCTAAAGATGATTTACCCATCATTACTTCCCGAGTTCTTCAATATCCACCGGTGTATCAAGAGACGAGACAAGCTTGGGTGGAAAATATAAATAAAATGGAAGAAGAAAAATTAGGAATTGTTGATTTACATCCCGATGTGTTTGGTGCCCATCCAAGGATTGATATAATTCATATCAATGTGTTGTGGCAGAGAAAGTATCGATTTGTGGTCAGTGCTACAAAAGTTCCTCACTTAATATTTTCCCAGTTTGGTTTCATGTATGGGATAATGATCTTAATGGATTTTAAAAACTCATTTTTTAATTTTTTTGTAGCTCATGTCTAAATACACTTATGTAGTGTGCAGGGTGAAAGGGTATCTATCCTAACTTTAGGCTGGGTAGTCTGGAGTTCATAAAAAAATTGCCTTATTCATATTCTTTATTGACGGGATAGACCCTTTACTATCATATATAATGACAGAAAAGATACAGTTCTTCAACAATTCAACTTCTTAAATTTCTTTTTATTTAAAAAAATGAACAATTAAAAAAATGTTCATACATTTTATTTCCACCTCTTTGTAATATGAACATAGGGAGATTATATGTGTAATTCCTCATAAGGTGAGGGAGATTGAACATCCTATCATTTCTTGTATATACCGTAGGTACATGGTAACTTAGTAATTCTAATAACTGAATGCAGTTAATTTTATTTGTTATCAAACGAGAAAGAAAGATCAGTCCAGTGTGTTTTCTACGCAAGGATAGTGTAGACGTATTAATAGTGGACATTAGAAGTTGTAGTCAAACTCATAAGGTTTCCCAGAGTGTATATTAAATTTAATAGAAATCATACACAGAAATTTGTTGATTATTTTCTATTATAGACTCGTGAGCCTTAAAACCCGCGTGCCTTAACCCGAATAAGTGATAATGAAGGGTGGATTACCTGCATCATCACATATAAAAAAATTCTTCATCATTGTTTTTAAAGTTAGACTTCGAAGTCTGAGAGAGAGAGTGTCTCATTGACAATTTGTGATACCACTAGACAGTCTGTCTCCTTAAAAGTGAGAGAGTAATTTGGGATTAAGGGAATTCAATAAAAATGAATGGCATCTTTTCTAGCTGGTTGTTAGGTTTGACTAGTTAATTTGACAAGGTCTATGTATTTTCTAAATAATTTTGATCAATAAAAACATCTAATCTAGTTGACGGAAATTAGAGATAGTCAATTTAAGACATGAATAATTGAATATTGAGTCCTGCAAGTTTCATTTCTTGAGCTTATCCTCTTAATCATAAAGATTGATGGCTTATTGGAACAGCAAGGGTAATTGTGTGTGCTGTTTCATATGCAAAGAGTTAATAATACAGAGTACATTGTTTTTATTCTGGCGATAGACTAATCCAGAATATAATACTGTCAAAGAATATACAAAATATGCTTTGGAATGGTTTGATAGTAATGGTTCATTTATAATTGTTGAAAACTTTGCAAATGATAATTGATGATCTACCTACAAAGGTAGGTTCCAGATATAAAAATAAATACCTAGCACACCACATTAAATTCATCTTTATTTTTGCATCCTTCCTATCTGCCCTCATTCTCTAAAAACTTGGTTCATATCCTACCCCTGCCTTTCTTACATAATAATTTTCCTCACTTCACAATAGCCCTTGCGAGTAACAAATTTCATCCAGCCCTCATCATTTCTTCTGCTTTTGATTAGCAATGGCCTCTCCTGTACCACGCCGAACACTTCTTAATTTTTTTATATCCTTTCATTTTACCTACTACATACATTCTTAGGTGCAGCCACATCTCAACATCCTTCAGTCTAAGTTCATCCTCCTTTAGCAGGATTCTTGTTATCTGTCATTCATTTATAATCATCTTTGAAACCATATATATCTGTAACATCATACACCCTATGAGAGTTTTCACTAACCTTCTCTCTATATATTATAACTCAAGGTTCTTGCCTTTAATTCTTTTGCAAAAGGACCTGTTGCTGAAGTAATCCTTCTAAGTTCTTCACTGTTATGACCATTTTCCTTTAAGACATTCTGAAGTATCTAAAGAGTTTTCTTCCCATTTCAACTTTCGTCACTGTATAAAAAAATGAAACTAATTTTGTCCTAAGAATCTTCCTATGCTGCTTTGATTGCTCTCTTCCATATATGAATATAAATCTCATGGAAAAGAAGTACATATTATGACCAAATTCCCCTCAGAAATTCTTCTAGTGACCTCATAAAAGTTCTTCTTTTCTTTTAAACTTAATTAACCCTTGAGTAATTCTGTTGGTATATTATTATTCCATCTTCCTTATTACCCATTTTACCTTTTATGTAATCCATTTCATAATGTAAATGTGTTGACCCGTTCTCTTGCTGAAGACTTCCTCCATGTATTATTTCCATCTCTTCAAAATGGATATTGTTTTAAGCATATGTCTGTTAATTTACAGTGTCAATGTACTTTCTGATGACACGTAATATGGTTGGGCTGGGCAGTACATTTACATAGCCGGTCAGGTTAGTCCGGGGGTACTGCACTCACTGGGTAACCCTATGTTCGTGGTTTTGAGTCCTACCAATTGCATGGGTGTTACTTTTGTCCAATAAGGTTTTTTCTGTGATGTGTGAGATGCTAATGCACCATTATTATTATTATTAAAATAATAACCATTAAAATGTTATAAATTCAATAAATGAAAGCATTACCCACTCAGCTGTTTAAAAATTTCCCCTCACCACAAATTTAATCTTTGCTCAAAAGGGGTATTTCAATCGAACAAGTTAGTTGAATTACAATAAACAGGTAACTATAGAAAGAACATAATTATTGAAATAATTGCCATTAAATTTTATTAATGAATTAAATAAATGAAATTATAATCCACTAAGTAAAAAAAAATTCCCCATTAATTCACCCTGTAAAACAAAAATACTACACACTACTAATGTGGTTTGTACTGTTTGTTAAGCTGTCAGAATATTTGTTATTATAAAATGTTATCCCTCTTGAAATGCAGAAATCTGATCTCAGTTGCTTTGCTGGAAATAATACTTAGATGCTTTGGGATATGTTGTGTGTTTAGGAAAAATAAGTAATTAATAAAATCATCAATTTTTACTGATGCTTCCTTATACTTATATTTTAATGTGTGTTTGTTTTGTCATAACTAACTATGAAAAATTTCCCACCAATGCCACTTACCATAATTACTTCACCCCTTTTCTGAAGCCATGAACACCACAAGCAATATTCCAGTTGTCTTGTCTGAAAGGCCACTACCACTCTGGCCCTCCACATTCTTTGACTAAATTCCATGCACTATTATGGACAACACCACACTTAACAGTTTCAAAATGAAGGCAAAACAACTACTAGCAAGCAAATGTTACTATAGCATTAATGAATTTTTAGAGGACTCCTTATAAATTCTTTTTAAATTTATCATGAGCCACAGACCTTTTGTAATTGGGTCTGTGGCTCTACACTAAAGTGCCAGAGAGATAATAAATCTATTATCTTTGTTCCTTTAAAAAGTTGTGCAAGATATGATAGTATGTAAGTACTATTATGGCATAATATTTGGAAAGGTAATGAGAACCTGAACAACTTGTAACCATCATAACATATCCTGTACAATCTTATCTTGTCAAAAGAAAATAAATATTATTATCAAAATAAATATAAGTATGCTGATGGTTTTAAACTGATGAACAGTTTAAGAATGAAATTAAAATCTGGGCATGTTTGTTTCAGAGTTTTGCTCACACAAAGGTGAGGTCAGAGGTGAGAGGAGGTGGTCGCAAACCGTGGCCGCAGAAGGGGCTGGGAAAAGCACGCCACGGAAGTATCCGTTCCCCCCTCTGGAAAGGTGGTGGCAAATGCCATGGGCCACGATCTCCAAAATCCCACTTCTACATGCTGCCCTTCTACCAAAGAGTTTTGGGTCTCACTACGACACTCTCCGTGAAATTGGCCCAGGTTGGTTTTGTATTCAAAGCATGTATTTGTTCATAGTTTTTTCCTCTCTGTGAATACGTTTTAAAAAGTTGCAATTTTGTGGATACTTTCAAAGACAAATGAGAGATTTCAAGGAATTATTCTTGATCAGTGGTTCCCAAAGTGGGTGCTACCATCCCCAAAGGTCTGGGAGGTGCACTCCTATCACCCTCCAGACCCTTGTGGGTCTGGAGGGTGATAGGAAACAAGGGTAAGGTGAGGGGTGCAGTGCCGAAGGCAGGGTCTTGATCAAAGGGTGACCATAGGTCAAGGGTGGCTCCAGGCAAAAATTTCGGGTAGGGCCATTGGCTGGCACTTGACATCCAATGGCTTCTTTGTATTATTAAAAGATTGAATATCATGCTAGGAACTAATCCTAACGAAGGCTCAGGGAGGCAGTCACTCCTCCCCCCTCCCCTCTGAGGCTCCTCACGATACAATTTTTGCAAATGACTTCCTAGAATAGAGAATTATAATCAGTAGTCACCTAATTTGATAATTTAATTCAAATAAAACATTTATTGGTGACTTTATTCCTACAAACTACAATGTTCATAGTACCTTGATACAATATAAGTGAATACATGGCATGTAAAATGTTAAAAATGATTTCTTAAAAGTTATTTGTTTTAATAATTCATTTTCATACATTCCTTTTTATTTTATATGTTATCTCTGACTCATCCTATACATGTACATATCCATGTCCTGGAATGAACAAACTACATGTGTATTGGGTTAGAAATAAATATTAAGTTAATTGTCTATGATTCTGATTACAAGATTAAGGTCTGCAATTGGGGGGCATGTATTTCTTGAGCCTAGGGGGCATTGGTTCGAATAAGTTGGGGAAACACTGTTCTTGATGCATTCCAGCCCAATGTTGGTCCTCGTCCAACATCGTAATTTTCCTAACCTAATTTAGTACCACGTGCAAAAAATTATAAGAGTAAACTAGGTTGGAAAGGGTATAGGCTCCATGTATTTCTGGAGATTCCCATCGTTTATATAGATTTTTTATTTGACAACAGTTTCTCCCCCAGTCCTGTGTCTTCAGCTCGAAGTGGCATCCATTAAAGTTGGTTGCTAAATATATATCTATACTGCAGAGCCCTAATTGACTGTGGCAGAATCAGGCACTCCTCGAACACCCTTCTTGTTGTGTTTGAATTACCCTATGACAAACTGACAGTCCGTTAACATTTAATTAGTCAGTCATTATATCCATTACCTTGTTCTCAGTCACAATTGATTAATACTATTGGTGGTAGGTTACCTAGTAAAATTAACTCTGATTTCAATGGTATCCCTGGAATTTTGATAATACCCTATAATTAAATTGCAAAATTTTGTTTTTTTGATTACTCTCATGAGTAATCATTTTTACTATTTACATCAAGTAGTGGCTTTATATTATTTTGGAATATTCTGTCATGAAAACCTTTATTAAACTAATATTCATTGACATATATACCAGTTGTCGAAATTTTTTTAAAATTAGGGAGAATAAAAGAGGTTAATATTTTGACTCTTCCCTGTATCTAATATGTTCTATGCCATCATGTATGTTAAACCTTTTACTGCAGAGGGCGGATTTATCGGTCGTTTTTCTGCTCGGGGAAAAACCCCTTAGGGAAGAAGATTGGTTATAAATCTCAAGGTCCCCATTATCTGTGGTGTGTAGACTTCTGAATCACGTGGATGTTAGTGCTGACTCTTGTGTTTACAGCATTTTTTTTAGCTTTGTGTTAGCACACCTTCAAGAGCTTCACTGCTAGCGTCCTGTCTTTCGGAGTGTTCACATGTGCGTTTGCATCATTGAGTTCTGTCTCATTTCCATCTATAGTTATCATTTTTTTTGTTGAAAAAGTTTTAAGATCATAATATACTAGCATCAAAGGTAGGTAAATTTTCTCGTTTTAAAATTTTATCAGTGGACTCATCAAAAAGTAATGAGAAAATAATTCTGGTATCATTTTAATTTTTATTGCAGAGACAAAATAACCCATCAAATATGTCTAAGTGGGTTAGGAGTGAAGAAATAGGAGATGTTTTGTTTGATTCGGAATTTTGCCATAGTGACACAGACACCAATGAGGAAAGTTTTTCCTGCTCTAGTAGTGACGTATCTGTAAGGAAATTCGTCCAGTCGAGCACTTTGTTGCGTTCACGGATGATGTTATCTTCCTCGGAGAACGATGGCTCTGTGGGAGAGATGCTAACACCGCTGACATTGATGATAGTGAATGGAAGGAAGTGTTTGAGAATTCTGATAACCTCTCTCAGCTGTCTTGCAAGTACCATGAAGCCCAAGGACCAAAACACGTCCCACACCATGATTTACCTCCAATGAGGTTATTTTACTTATTTTTGACCTCCACACTTTTATCTTTGATAGTGAAGAGGACCAATAGATATGCTAAATATTTTCTGATGGAGAACAAAAATCTGTCACCAAAATCTCATGCAAGAGATTGGAAGAATATAATGTTCCTGAACTGAAAGGCTTCATTGCATGTTTATTGAATATTGGCATTCACAGATGGTCAACCATAGAATCTTATTTGTTTACCATAAATTCTCAATATATAGACTGGTTTCATGACATGTTTTCAAGAGACCGATTGTATTTGATTGTAAAAATTTTCCAGTTGAACAACACAAGAAACCTTCCTAAACTCAAAGAACCTGGATACGATCCTTGTGCCAAGATACAATGTCGGATAGATCATGCTAATTTGATATTCAGGCATCACTACACAACACATCAACAGCTGAGCACTAATGAGAGTTTGGTAGGCCCCAAGAATTGATCACAGATCTTACAGTACATACCTAGCAAGCATCACCACCGCTGGGGAATCAAATTTTGGATGTTGTGCGATTCCTTTGCACACTATTGTCTTGGATTTTTTATATACAAAGGGACTAAAAATAATCAGAAGAGGTCTGAAATTCAAAAACATGGTCTAGCCTATACTGTTGTTATCAAATTACTAAAATGGAGAACTATCTCCCTAAGGGCTATCACATTTTTATGGATACCTTTTTCGTGTCAGTTCCTCTGGCTAAAAGGCTGTATGAACTAGGGACATAGGTCACTGGAACTGTTCGCAGAAATATAAAATTTCTTCCCCCTTAATTTAAAAAGAAATTTGAGGTAGGAGAGCGAAAGTATTTCTGATGTGGCCCTATTTTGCTGCTGCCCTCAGATAAAGGAAATCTCAATGCTTCCCTGTTCTGCTGTTTTCTACCAAACATAGAACAGAAAGCTGTAAGCTTACCCGAGTTCGTCATGGTCAGGTGAATGAAATTGAAAAGCCTTCTGTTGCAGCATCATATAATCAATTTATGGGGGGAGTAGACACATCGGATGTTATATACCTACCTTGACGAGCGACGCACTTTTAAGTATTGGAAAAAAATATGCTTTAACATTTTTTCCTGTATGGTCTTGAACGGTTATATACTTTACAAGGAAAATCTCACCATGGGAAAAAACCAATGTCTTGCTTATCACTTAATATAAAAATCATTGAAGAACTTACCAAAGAATGACCTCAGGAAAAAACATCACATCTGGGACATGAAACGAATCAACTGTAGATGAAAATACATTTCTAAAAAAATTACCACAAAGGAAGAAGGGCTGCTGTAAATGTAGTGCACGAGGTGATAGTAAAAATGGCAAAAGAAAAAGGGCCCGAACTGTGAGTGTAAAGTGTGAGAAAGGACTTCACAGTGTATGCCTTCTAAAACATAAGTGTCTGAGGGTGGAGTGCAGTGATTTATCAAAAACCAAATAATGCACCAGAAAGTATAGTTACAATGTTAGAATTATATTATTAGATAGAAAATTATCTCTGCTGACTAATTTGTAATCTAAGAAACCAATCTATAAAATTCAGTGTGTAAAATATTTTGCAAATGCAAATATTAAATTTTTTTTTTAAATACTAGAAACTTTAATTTTTATTGCGTCTATTATAAGGAAAAATAATCCAATTTTGTATTTATTTTAACCTATAAATATATTAAACCAATATTCAAAATATAACTATCAGAAACCCTTAAGTAAAATTACTAGAATTTTTTTTCCAAAACAGTTGTGCAAAATATGGTGCTGCATTTCTAAAATAAACATATAAACTTGGGTCAGCAGTAAAAGGGTTAAAGAGCAACAGTTGACCTTTGATTTAGACTCAAACAGTAAAGTTCATAGTTATGATACAAGAATTAGTAATGAATACAGTGTTACACACAATCCTGCCCTCTATGAAAAAGGACCATCCTAAATGAGATGCAAATTGTACAACAAATTGCAAATGGGTATAAAATGTGGGTATAGTATTCATATGTACAAAAGTAAATTTAAAAAAGCACTTATTTTCAAATGCTTTCTACTCGGTAAATGAATTTATTGTCATTTAATGTAGCATAAAGTTGCTTATGTACGTATTCCTTTTTCCAAGACTATTTTGCATACCTTTTGCATGGTTGGCATTATGTTATTATATATGTATCTTTGTATTTTATTCTTTTTTGTATCTCTTGACTTGTCCTTTATGTTAATGTCCTGGGACAATCAAATTATTATTATTTTTCATGATAAATGATCAACTACTAGACTCCAACTGCATTGAAATGGCCCTGAGTGAAAATTTCTGCAAACCCCATCTCTCTCCTTGGCTACCCCCACTCCAGGCAACTTCCTCCCTCTACCGTGCCTCCCCTACCAGCGTAGTTGCCAGCTCTTGTCGTTTCGGTTCTCTCTCTTGGTTTTGTGCACTTATGTTTATTTATTAACTAGGAGTTATATGTAATTTTCCATGTTAAACATATCAATAAAGAAGTTTATTAATATATTATATTAATTTTCCTCGAATGGTGTGAGGAAAACTGACAACACTGTATGCCTCTCCTCCATTGTGTGAGAGAGTAAGAATGGGAGGGAAGGCCAGGAGGGGGGGGCAGGTAGCTCAACCCACCGTTCACCGTGAGGGACCATTTCTACACAGCCAGATTATAGCCCAATTTTCCTTGAGTGGTTTTGTTATCCTTCAGTACACCAGCACCATTTTTTATCTTGCAATCAATAGCAGCATCTTCAAACACTGTGCTGGCAGTATTAGGGGTTTCATCTCTACCAAGTTGTTTTTTATTTTCCCCATCATAGGACTACACTTCTGAGGATAGTTGCTTAATGAAATTTTATTTTTACTTGTCACTCACAGGATGACCTGCACATTGTTGATTCCCTGGATATACCAACCGATGATCCAAAGTTTATTGAGGATTTAGTGGAGAATAGAAATTGGGGCCCATCAGTACTGTTAGTTGATGAGTAAGTAATTTATTTCTCTTTAAATTGAACAAAAATGACCAAATCAAAGATACATTGAAGGAAAATAAATGTTTACTGAACAATTTTTTTTCAACTATTGTAGCAATTATACTTAGAATAGTAAAGAGCTAAAGACAAGAAACTTCTCCATGATCCATCCCAGATTTTTTTTAGAGTGCTAAGTACTGATCAAGCTTATTCCTTGAAAATAGGAATATATTTGTAAGGTGGCTTTTTTGTACAGGAAATTGCATGCATGCACAAAACAGCCAATCTGTAGGCAAAGGACATGCCTCCATCAAATTCAACTTAAGAGCTATAGAATTGTCATAACCATCATCAGATTTTAAGACCTCTTTATCTTACATAATACCCTTTCTTCTGACTGTGATCTGCAATACATGAAAGTTTTTATTTTTCAGATCTGACTTAATGCCTAAGAATATTAGTCTGGCGACTGATCATTTGGCTCACGTTAATTTAATGCCTGTCTATGGTAAGCACAAATTTATTTGAATTTCACTTGGAATTGTCATTTTATATATTGGTGTAAAATAACAAAATTTCCATTGATAGGGTTGAATGTGTACAGCATGTTGAAGCATGATACTCTGGTGCTGACTTTGGCTGCAGTAAATGCCTTAGAGGAGAAACTACTGCTGAGCTTGCATAGGAACGATGGTATCCACACACAAAAGAAATTCAGAGTAAATCAAGCTTAAGTGAGATGGACATAGTGTTTTTTTCCTCGTGAAATGTGAAAATCACACCTGTAGTTTATGGCTCTGTGATTGTAACTGGTTGTTTATGAAAATGCATTTTGGTTTTTATGAACCTTAATAAATTAACTTTTTCATTAATAACTGTTGTTATCACTTCTTGTTTTATTATGCCATAATGGTGCATGACTGATCAGAGAGATTTTTTCCTCTGGATGAAAAGCAAATTCAAAAGTCTTCTTACGAGAGTGGGCTGAAAAGTTTCCGACCTCAATGTGAAGATGGCAGCACTCGTAAATAAAAACTAGTGAATTTTGTTGTTCATCTGTTGACAGTTACTCACCAAAATTTCAGCTATTTTGGACGCGCAGTTGTTATGTAACAGTCGTTTGAGTGAGTTGATGTGTTTTTGTGAAAATGGACAAAATCGAGT
>WURS02103135.1:0-23405 GCA_011762765.2 Rhinocypha anisoptera | reverse complement strand
ACCGGTCCGAGCGAGCTAGGCAGGCCCCCGTCACCCCTGGTACTCTATGTTAGTCAAACTGATTTGACAGCATTTGAAGAGTTGCCGCTGTGGGTTGCTTTCACACCCCCACTACCGCCCCTCAATCATCACCTCCATTACTCTCGGGTACTGTTCGTTACCTGGCCACAGTTCTTCATGGGTGGGATTATATGAGTAAGCCCAAACTTTTTGTAGGAGTGGGAAAGACAGTCCTTACACCCAGCCTTTCTTTTCCCATCATTCCAGTACTCTTGTCGCCATTAGACACATAAAAAAGTCATCGCCGTGCGGTGCTCACGTGCATCCACTACCACCCCTCGTTCGTCATCTCCGTTGCCCAAGGAGGTCGCCCATTCCCCGGCCACAGGTCTTCATGGCCAGGTTAAGGTAGAAACCGCAAGGGCTTTTGCAGGGCGGGCCAGGGTGATCTCCACTCCCACCCTTGATAAGGGAGTGTTAAGGGTGGGAGCTAATGGATCAGTGTGAATGAATTAAAAAAAATTATTTGAATAAAAGCTGCCTCATGGGCAGGGAAATGTGAAGGGCAATGGTGGATAAGGGGCCATTATTTAATTCCATCACTGATTAATAGGGGAATGGGGAGATTAATGGAGCTGGGCTGGATCTCACTGACATGAGCATGAAGCATCATAATTTGGACTTTGGAAATTGTAAAATCCAAATGGAACAGGCAATAAAAATACTGGAATGCCATGTATAACCCTTTTAGTGCCAGGGATCTAATCCATTGGCCCTTGGGGTATGTGCAAAAAACAACATAGACCAATGTATCAGCCCTGTATTTTTAAATAAATAACTGTTTATCATAAAGTGCATGGGAGAGAAAAAATTAAATAAATTACTTGACCTACCCTATAAGTGTTTGGAGTACATGTAATAATTTTGACTCTAACACATTGACACTATTAGCTTTTACGTGTGAATGTAAAAATTAATCAAAAAACCCTGGAATTTTTTGCATGTAGATAATGGGGGCTGCAGGCAGGTAATGAAGGCTGGAAGTAAAATGGTAAATTATGACAGCTCCTCCATAAAGAGCGATCATAAGTTTTTTATTTGAATAATCCTTTTTGTACCCTAACCTTTTTCCATTTCACTGAAGTAGCTTTGTTAATAGATTTTGACATTTTTTATGGCTGCATTTCCTTACTAACTCTGTTAGCTGTTTCCTTATAACTCTATTAGTTAGTTAACTATTCTGGAAAATTAGTTTGAGACAAACACAACATCCATGCCCTGAGCAGGTTTCTAACCCAGGATCTTTGGATTAGCTGGTGACCACCCTACCCACTCAGCCGGCATTATTTATTGGAACAAATTATTTGTTGCTGTTGTGTCGCTGCAACACTCAGCAGTGTGGCAAAGTGTGAAACACGTCATGGAATGACAAACTATTTGAATAATTTATGGAAACTTTATCAAGCAGTACTTGTACACCACACCTCATCTTAATCTTATTGTTTGCTATTTTTAAACAAAAGATTATGTCCTATCCCTTTCCTGTTTCAATTATAAGGGCTTAGAAAAAACATTTAATAATATCATAACATCAGTGCGAATGGAGTTAAGGTGAGGGAAGTAAGTATGAATTTTGGCAAACTAAAAATTGTGAAAAAGTAATCTTATAAGTTAAATTTATGGAATTTCATACTTTGTTTGCTACTCTTCATGCTTTTTCAGGACCAAAGCGACCCAAAGAAGAGCCTGAGGGAAGCTGGTGAAACTGATATGGAATGGTGGTACACAATGGAATGAAACAGGAGATGATGCAGAAACAGGAATACTCACTGCAGGCAGGAATACCCACTGGAAATATTATAATAATCTGTTTTAATAGATAAATATCTTCAGTAAATCACATCACACACTGGGCATATTAACAAGTAATTTAGCAAATATTGAGCTTCTTGCAGAAAGACATTTTTGTTTTAAAATCCCTTCTATTTTTTATTAAAAAAAACAGTCTTTCCGGCTGGGTTAGCCTACCTGTCGACTAACCCAAAGGTCATGGGTTTGAGTCCTGCTCAGGGCATGGGTGTTGTGTTTGTCTAGATGGGTTTTTCCTATGATATGGAGTGGTCCTAAATGACCATAGTCATCAATTCACCCTATAAACAAAAATACTACTAAAACAGTCTTTAACCCTAAGATTGATGTGATAGGCGAGGGTAGAGCTCAACTAATACTACTGTCAGACTACAAATCAAGGATACCCAAGTTTAAACTGCAAGAAAATGGCTCAATCAATGTAATTGGTACTGAACTCTAGCTTAGCTTATACTGCATTATATGGTATGAGGAATTTCACAAAAGAAAAAGGCTTGAAAATAACTCATGTAAAAATACAAATTCTCAATAAATAAAAGGGTAAAATAATCAAGAAACTGGAAAGCATCAATTAGAGGAGGACCACCAAAGTCCTCAGCCCTAAAGTCGATTTTATAAGAGAGGATTGAGCTCTCTTATTACTAAGTCTGACAGCATTTGGTAATTCACTCATAACGGAAGGGGGGAAGGGTTTGGGGGGGGTCAGTTCTTTTCCATGTGCCACCTCTGATTTCCCAGGAAGTTGTGTTACCCAGAAAATTGTGTTCAGCTTGGAGGTTCCCAGAGGAATCACCAGTCCTTGAACCTGGGTCCCCCATTCAGTATCTAAGTGCACTACCCACTGGGCTACCACAATTTTATCTTATTATTATATTGCATGCCTAAAATAACATAAAAGTAATTTGAAAGATTCAGAAGAATCAAATCAATTTCTCTTCTGAAATACTGAGCATACCTTGTGATAATACTCTTCTGAAGTTTCATTTTCTAGCCTTAGATTTAGGATAGTCAATAACATAGCAATAATTTGGGACCGAAAAATGGCACTGGCAATGACTGCTGGTGAAGTGACTGATGAGAGCATTCCTTGGTTTGGAGCCTCCAGTACAAAAACGTCTGAGAAAGGTATGCTTTCTGAAGCAGCATCCACCTGTAAAATATTTTGTATTGGGCTTCATAGAGTTGAAAATATAGTAAGTTTATACCATAAAAATAATTATTTTTAATCATTTTAATCTAACAAGGGTCCAATGATCACAATGTACTAATAACATAATCATTTTAAAATAATTAGAGGCAAAGTTATGATTTCCTTGGTCTAAAAACATATCAAAATCATGAACTAACGATGGCAAAAATTTTAGGTAACTGCATTTTCCTTCCAATATCCACAGCACGGAAGAGGTCCACATGCTTCCATTCTAGAATAACTCCTCTGCGGTTAACTTTAGCCCAGTATAAAGATTTTGGCCCTAAATGGAGTCCAACAACACTATCAATGTCCTGAAATACAAATCTGTGTTTAAGAACAAGTTTTATCTACAGAGTAAAATTTCTGGAGCAGCCTTAGTACAAAAAAATGAAACCATGCTATTTAAAATTATTTAAGTTCATAATACCTTTAAAACATACTTTGAGACATACATCCTTACAAGGAGAATTTATAACTCCAAAATGGAAAAGGAGTGAAAACATTAGCTTAATGATACAAATTTCACAATATGAGCAGGATAATGGTAAAAACATGTTTTCTTTTGATTCAATGCATGAAAACATGAAACACCTTTATCTCAACACCTCACCCTTAAAACCTTTATCTCCATCGTAAATCATCACTTGTGTCAATGCTTCAAGCTAGTTATTTATCACTTGCTACTCCTGTACTCTACCTGCTATTTGTTTACTGAATCATTGCTTAGTTTTATTCTTTTCCTTTTTTTTGTTATTAATTTATTTATGGACCTCAATGTAAAAGGCCTTGTTGTTGTTATTGGTGAGCATATTAAATATCAGTCATGACAACACATTGAAGGTCCCAAAGAGGGATTATAGGAATAATTTTCATCATATCTTATAGCTTCACTATTGATATGAACTAAAAATAGTTTGAGAATTCTTCCCGACAAGGGAAATGTGGTAAATGAGAGTAACTTGAAATGAACTTATACCTCCTTTTTTGGACTCATAATTTATTGAGTTTACCCAGAACAAGTAGCCAGTGAATGCACTTGAACTACTTAAAAACCTAAAGGTTTGTAGTTATTTGTAAATATCATTAAAAGGGAAGAGCAGGAATTACAATGCTAAAGAAATTCAGGGAGTGCATAATGATTTCTGAAAAAATGAAGCAATAGAGGAACCAGCCCCTATATCAACAACAATTGTAAACAGAACTTTTCATTTAAATCTAAACAAAAAATGTCCATGACTACATGTACATAGAGAGAAGTTAATTTATGCATATCAAGCGGAAAGATACAACTAAGATATCGTTACATCAACATCTAATTTGAATACCTAAACACTAGCACTGCCTTTTCATCACAATAAATGCCAAGTTGAAATTTATGAATCATGCATGCAACATTAATTAAAGAAGTAAAAAGTAATTAAAGGTGTAAGAGGTAAATATGGATTCTTGATAAAGAGGGAAGTATAAATCCTTGAGAATTTTTATCATTAACAACTTTATTAACAAACCTTTCTTCTTTCCAATTCCAAAGAGGGCTCTATGATATTTGTTAAACCTCTCTTTTTACCCACACTGTTCTTTAGCATTCCTTTTCCTTGAATTTCTTTCTCATCAGGTTGCACATTTTTTGAGAGGTCAGTGACAAAATTATTCCTCAAAATAAAAGTGTCAATTCCATTATATACAAATAATCCTGGTATCCTCTGTAATAAATGAAAATTCAATATTAATTATCCAGCATCTTATATACAGGACTGTAAGAAATGAAAGACTTACTGAAAAAATTGAACTGCGAAATAAATTCCTACTCAGCATAATCCAGGGAGAGTAAGTTTGAATGACCATTCTACAAATCTTCCCATAACTCGAACTCCCACATCTGAGAAGTGTTTAAATGATGTTGCCGGTGCCTCTGTCAGTATAAGAAGATTTATGACAACATGTTATATTTTGATGTCCTAGAAAATTTAATTTCCACTAAGAAATAATAGAATCTCCAATAGTAAAAGAGGTCAGAGATTCCATGAAGTTTCAAAAAACAAGGTTCCTGGAAAAGATGAAATACCCTCTGCAGTGTGCAAAACAGGTGGAGGCCACCTAATAGAACAAACACTCTGATCTGAACACAAAAATATTGAAGGAAGAGACAATTTCAATGACTGGAGAAAGATAATTATATGCCTTATACACAAAACACACATCTCTCCTACAACAGTTTGGACCAAAAAACAAAATTAAGTGCAATCATTGTAATGCCCACAAGAGAGAATGCTCACAAATGGGGTCTTATCTTGACACGAAGGCAACCCCCCTTAGGTCTATGGACTCCATGCAGATGGTGTGTGGGCATGACAATATTATCTATTGTTGCATTACTTATATTTCTTACTATAATGTATTGAAAGACTTTCAACAGGCATATAACGCACTCAATAGAAGAAAACTCTCCCAATTATTACTTGATCTGAAAATCCACACAAACTAATAAGACTAATCAAAGATTAAGACAACTTTGAATGATACCATAATATTGGTACATAGCTAAAATCAGCTAATGGATACATTTAATATCTTGAAGGGTTTGAACCAAGGAGATGGGCTGGCCCTACCTTATTTAAAAGACGTCTGGAGTACATAATACTGTAGATGGACAACAATGGGTAAAACCTATAAATCAATAAAACAACATTAGTGGGTGTCTATCAGACACCAGGACTACTATAAGCCGAAGGGCATAAGAAACACAATAAGACTGCTTAAATAAAAAAGCATGCTATAACTATTGATCTGGAGTTTAATACAACCAAAGCAAAAAATTCTGTTAAAGAAAAGAGGCAACATGGATTCAAAGATCGTCATAGAAGACCCTACTGGCTTTTCGATCAATTCATATAGCTGGGGATGGTATTAAACCTAACTGGGACAGAAGATGGGGGAATCCTCAAGCCAAGAAGAGGAGAATACCTTTTATCACCAAATCCTTGATCGCATTGCCACATGTACTTAGATCAGAAAATGTTCAACGCAATAAGTTGAGAATATGTATAACAATTATAGCCTTGCAACTTAAATAAACGAAGAATGGATTATGACAGAGAAGACAAAAAGCATCCTTGATCGCTTTGAGAGGAAGATTCTCGAGCCTATCAAAGAATAGAGAATCAGATTCAACAATTAATTATATGGCCTTTTTAGGAGTAAATTCTCTTAATAATTCCATGTACTTCTTTCTCTGCAAATTAACGGGGACTTAGAAAATATTTTTACTGAAGAACAGTAAGTGTGGAACAGTAGACACAAGTTCGTTGGTATATCTTTCTTCAGTCGCGAATTCTCTCATTCCAAATCGCTATATTAAGTTATGGACGATAATATGTCATTGATAAAAAAGTGGGTCACAAATTCCCAGTACGCCCTCCGTCCTCAAAATAAGAGTAGATTCTCGATTATCCTGAATGGAATTAAAATAATAAAGATGATCCCGATTTACACTTCCTTGGAAGCTTGAAGTGCATGTATGTTAAAACGTATATTCCTCACAATAAGAGTAAAATTATACAGTAAATCATTTTGTGGGGTCGTCTTCTCTGATAATAAATTGCTCACAATCTTGCAAGATGAGATTTCAAGGGCTCTCCCGGTTAATCTCATATGGAATAATCGAGGCTATCCATTAAATATACACTGTTGAAGGATTAAAGTTGTTCTCACCTACCACTTTCTTAGCGGCATTACACAAAAAATATATAAATATCTGCTGAGTTGTTTACCAACTCTGTTGTAATCAATTAAACTCTGGTACGAATGAATGAATGAAACCCCCGGTACACCAATGGACTATCGTGGACTATCGTTACGCGCACGTTGTTTACATCCGAGTTATGCCTTTTAACCGATAGGTGGCAGATATAGTGTTTGAAATTTATTACCGTAATGTCATTGGCTACATACCGCGTCCAGTACGCCATGCAGGGCTACAAATGTCTAAAAGTGCTCTAAGCCTGGAAGGTGCCCGGGCCTTGTGAATGTTTTGGTAAGTTGGACGTTAATTATTTTGTTTACTATATTTTGCTTTAGAAATCTCCTATGGAGACGAGCTTTTGAGTTTTTATCCTGATAAATCCTTTGTTATTGTTGTAAGTTATTTGAGGTCGCTACCTATATTGTTTACTTCTTTCTTGACCTCGAGGAAGCCGGTATGGTTCCTTAACTTTTTCGTTATGGTATGAATTTCTTTTTGGAAACAACGGTGTAGAGCAGATAAGTTTGTGTCAATATTAGTTGTTTACTGAGCATTAGGTTTCATTGAACCACCAATTTCAAATTATCTCGTTCCCATGTTTTGACTTTGCAAGTTTACTAGAAATATGATGGCACATGTATCATTAATGATGTGAAAAGGACGAAACCACAACATTTTCATAACTTTTTACGAGTACGAATTCATTCAAAAGACTATATATTTTCCTCAAGCCCTTCACGCGGAATCTCCAAAAGCTACGGCGACGGAACTGTGGCCTCAGGTTACTTCTTGCGAGTTCGCCCAGTGAATTACTGAATTTGAGCCATCTTTTATTTTATTGAAATTGCTGCAAAAAGCTTATATCATTGCGAATCCTTCAACGTTGCAAGAACAAATTGTACTGGGGTTCGATGGTCATTCAAAGTGGGGTCTGATGAAGATCGCTAGCGTCTTTCCGTACCCTTCCGAGCGTTCTGCCATGGAAGTAATTACTATTTTATAGGTCCTGTAATGTTCTTATGTGCATGTTTGTTGCCCCTGTTGAGTATTTTGGATAATTTCCACAACAAAATGATGCACCTCTGCATCACTCGTCCGTCAATGTGGTCATCCATATATAGGAATATGTATTGTTTATAAAAGACTTCATGCTCTAGGTCTTTTTTTATAACTTTTCACGCAGTGCCGACAATCAATTGTGCATGGATAATAATTTATCTTCTTGGAAATGTTCCTTGGGGACCGGACTGTTATACCGTCATTTATAGATAAAAGTCATCGTCGAGCGAAATCGAGGTGCACGATCACAGTTATTATTTCAAGTTGCAGTTTGAGAAAGGTATCTTATTTTTGGACTTAATTTGTATAACTATTATTCATTTTCTTTACTTCGATAGGTTTTATCTGCACCATTCTGTAGTGTTTGTACAATGCCGCCCTGCCTCTGAATGAGAAAGTTAGAGGGAAATCTCTTTGCTGCTTCCTTATTTATCCTTCAGGTGGATATGTTTTTTATTGTCTATTCATGAGTGTGGTACTTAGACGAGACAACTATTTTTAGACAAAAAAAACTCAGCTAAACATAGGCATATGGTATAACTTCATTGTAACCTGTCACACGCCCATGGGGCGGCTTGCAGGGTGGTACTTAGAAGTAGTCTAGGATAGGGGCATTCATGGTAATAAATTTTCTTTTAAAGGAACTTATTTAGGGTGAGGTTATAAAAGACTTTAAAAACATCGAGTTCAGTCCAGACCACGTATAGCAGCAGCGTGATTTTTATTTTTTGTGTTACTTCAAAAGCTAATGTCAATCTTTGATATTTGAAAACAGCGTTGAGTTCGTCCCAGGCCTCGCAGAGCTGCAGTGTGCTTTTTATTTTCCTCTTTTATTCTTGTAGCGAACGTCGATTCTTCATGTTTTAGCCTCACCCAAGGTCCTTGAAAATGGTAGTTCCATTCATCTGTGTTAATGAGAAAGTAGGATTTTCTGCCATTGTGTTATTATTTTTATTGGAATAGGTTTGACTGTCCTAAGTCATTACTGTGGCACAACACTTTAAACTCATACAAAGCTTCTTCCCCTGATTTAATGTTCACGTGTTATTTCTCCTTTCCTTTTCTCTTACTTCATGAGATTTTGACCAGTATTTCGTCCCTATGCTCTATTATGAGCCAGTGCTTGCTGGAATATCACAATCTTTCTATTTAATCTAGTTTTCCCACTTCAGAGAGTTCGATTGCAGCCGTTCCTAATTTTCTTTTCGAGTAGTTTCGCCTGGTGATGACGTAAGCAGATAGTTATGTAAGCTGGCGGCCGAAGATTATTTTTACTTTGCGTCGGATTACCCTGACAGATTTATTTTGCACATTGCCGAATTTCCAATCAAATTAGTAACATCCATTTTCTAACAGTCAAGTCACATATTATTAGAGCCAAGTACTTAAAGCAACCGCTTTAAGTGCGAGATTTGCAGAGGGTTGTCGGGTTGGGTTGGCTGGACAGAGGGGCAGGTTTCATATGCTTTACAATCTAAAGTGGACAAAGGGCATATAGTACTTGGGAGGGCTAGATTGTCATGATTTTGTCCGTTACAGCGTATTTCAGCCGTTAGTTTATCGTGTACTCCTAACAGAGAAATTACTCTGAACAATGATCCAATGCGTTTTGTTTTTTTTTCTGGAAACCCTTAGAACATTCGTTTATGGCCTATGGTATTTTGGATACGATTTTCTTTGTGTAGAGTGAATTGTTTATATTTAGAAATAAGGTTCCTTTCAGGTCCTAACGTTACATATATGCGGCTGGTTTTTCACAAGTGGGAAATGGATCTGGTTTCGATTATTGCATTTAATTTTCGGCAGTTATTAATAGGGGTTGAGGTCAACTTTATATCCATTTCTATCGCCTATTGTTAAATTTTTAATCCTGAACCAAGTTACTGACAACTTGTTGATGATGAGGCGAGGCGTTCGATCGATATGCATAGTCGTTCTCTAGGTTATAGATATTGTGGTGGGTCCCTTAAAACCCCATGAAGCTCGGGGCCAGTTTCCCTGGGTACCTGCTGCCCCAGCTTGTGTTTGTTTCTGTAATCGACTTAGAGGTAAGTGGCAAGTCTCTGGAGGAAAACCAGCTCGCATCGTTCCGACTGTTTGTTATGGCGCTTCGGTTCCATTAATTATTATATACAGATTCATTCTATTGCCTCTCCCTCGACAATAATCTCCGATCGAAATTCTTTTTTTCCTCGTGGAAAGCATTACAAATAGTCAAATTAAATAAAATCTCCCCAATGAAACTCATGAACTGAGTAAAGTTACTCTTTGGTGCCAGGCGGAAGAGCACGGATAAGGTTATGTGAGACCCATTTCGTTTCGAATTCGGAGGGCAATAATTTTAATTGTGAATAATCGAGCGACTTAACTTCGACTCCGGGGCTTAACTGGGCAGTTGGCCTGCGGCAATCGGCTTCTTCGCAGCCCACATTGCCTTCAAATTTTGACAGAAGGAATTCTAGATGTTTGAAATATCTCTTACGCAGTTTAGATTCTCATTTTATGATTGAGTGGGTTCTGAACCTTAGTCGGTAAAAGCTCCTATGTCTGCTTGTAACCGAACGCCATTGTATTTATGAATCCCCGTTACGAAACATGTTTATAAACTACAAATATTTACTTTTTATTTATTAAACGCATGTGACCGAAATTAAAGTTTCCGCAACAGTAAAAGGTTCCGATTTTGAACGCTTTATATACCGTAATAATGCGTTAGCCCATTCCAAGCTATGTTCTGTAGTGTAATGTTAAACATAACCTATGGTATTACTTCTCTTTAATCGGTTTTCATAATCTCATTTCAGTCAACCATATTAATGTCGGTTTGTTTGGCCACCAACTTCGCTTTATGTTAACGAATGCCACGTACTTTTTCATCTAGGAATGTTATATGTATTCGATCAATACTATCGGTAATCACACATGCGTCCTCGTTCATGATACCATTTTTTGCGTTTGAGCAGTAATGTTCTTATGGAAATGTAATGCAAAATGTTAAAGCTTTTTTATACCTACAGTCACTGGGGCATTTATGGTTAGCATGTGTGTTCGCCCTCATTAGCCTCCAAATGGAACTGCGTGTCCCACGTTTTACTCTCAGAAGGTCACGGGACAAGGATTACGTTCAGGTGGTGGAATTGGGAGGCGCATTTCCGCTGAGCGCGTCCGCAAATATGTTTCGAACACCTCGCCTACATATACCTGATGGTATAATGAAACATGCCATGATTACAAATTCCTTCAAATAAGGATTTAACATTTTGTTATGACCTCGAGTACTGTGCCAGTAAGTTTACAGAAATGGATCGTTTATGCTCACAGTATTCTGTTGCTTGGATCTTAGAAACTCTCTCATACGGCATCTTGAGACCGACCGCTATTCTTATCGCTTTCACTTCACTGGTCTTGCCTTGCGGTGTTGCCAGTTCAAGCCGACTTGGGAGTGTTTCCCCCTCCCATTTCGTCTGAAACGTGCTCCACCGACGGCGCTGCTTCGCTGAATTTTGTTACGCGGGCATTTCGTGCATGTCGGCCGATTTGGAATGTGGCGCCTGTGATTACTTTTTGTTGCTAGCTTATTTCGGGCTGTGGTGCGATTTCAGAGAAAATATCATTACAAGCAGACGTTTAACCGAATGGCCCATGTAGAGATGTCAGCAGTGCAGTTTGGGCCACGAAAGAGACAAACAACCCCTCGGACTCTTTAGTTGCTGCCAGTCGTCTTCCATAATATATTATTGGTGAATTGTAAATTCCTCTATATACAGTTACACTCTCTCTGTTGGCCGCCATGGTTAATACGTTGCCATTTTATTAATGAAGTTTTTCTATATTTGCTTGCCAATGCTATTTCGTTTTACCTCTCTTTGGACAAATACCAAATGTCACCTTGATAGTTTGAGGCAATAGGGATGAAGAATTTTGTCTACTATGTACAAGAACTTATTAATTTTTTGGTTGAAATGTTCTGAATAGGTTATTTTCCTCGGGAGGGTAGTTAAGTCTTGTTTCTTCTTTGGAGTGATTGGCATTTCCTTCGTTTAACTGGCATGCCGCCATATGTGAACATATATTGCTGCCCGAACTGTCTTAACGGAAGAATGGATCCGTCCAAATATTCTTCTTTGCCACTGACTTTGCTTTAGTATGGTAGTGGAATGCGGCGTCACTTTTTGATAATGGTGGATGTCCCTGTTAATGAAATAATAAGCAGTGGGTCGATTATAACACATTAAAGTGTGATAATTGATCTTCTCTTTGTTATTTTAATAACATTGTTTTCTTAGTACATGGAAGTGTGATACATTTTAAACAATCTCGAAGGACTCATTTGTACATGTATATATTGCCTGAAATTTGACCACTGGAGTTTGTACATACATTATCCCTATATTGTCTGTATGAGTAAGTAGTTAATTGGTGGTGTATATTGCAACGCCGCGCTGTCGAGCTTTGACGATCATGTTCTCCGTTTGAAGTGCAAAACAATTTACTTTCTGGGTGATACAGTTGGTGTAAGAAGCTAAGCGTTTAAGTCAAATGCATGCGTGGATATCCAGGTAAGGAGTGAGGTACAGTACGTTGCTTGAAACCATTATTCCTCTGATTTATCTGCCCAGCAAACTAGCTTCTCCGAGAAATGAAAATTCTACAAAGTTGTGGAATATTACTTTGTGCTTCAAGTTTTCATTTTCCAGTGAACATGAATTTCCTCATAGTCCAGTCTAAAAGCATCGAGTAAAACAAGCTTCTTTTGGAGTTTTAAAGGAGAACCTCTGTTTAATTCACGGCTGGAAGTCACAGAGAGTGGATTTGCTGCGTGCTTTTTCCAGTCCCCGCACCTAACGGGAGAAGCGACTTGTATGTATTGAGACCCAGGTTTGAGGACGACATGGAATCGGAAATTTACGATTCTAATATATTTTCTTGCTAATTATTAGGACCAGAAAACTTGATGTAGAAGTGAATTACCTTAATATACACTCGATAACTGTACCATGTGTTTCGAATAAGAAGTAAATGTTGGTGGCCACTTAGAATATGACCTACCGATTAGATTCTTACGCACGTCTGAGAATTTCATAAACGGCGGTCTGGGGTTTGAGGGTTTCCTTATTGATAAATATACGATAAAGGCCCCTCAGTCTTGCGAGATTTCCTAATTATTAGCAACTGTAAATTCAAAATAGTTTGTATTGAATTTTCACATTAATCACTCAATGATTCCTATGTCACTAAATTCATGCTCATCCACGTATACACTTCCTCCTCTTGCTCCCCTAAAAAAACCGTAATCGTCAGAAGTTTCACATATCGTGGGGCAACATATGTTAATTCCTATAATTACTGGAACATTCCGCTCCCACCCTGAGATTTTTTTCGCATAATTTTGTCTGCTCCATCTCTCGAAGGGGAATATGATTTTCCCTCTAGACATTTTTCTCCTTCAGGGTGTCTAGGACCCCCTAATATGTCTGCTGAAAATCCAGACCCGGTTTGTCCTCAAGTCACCCGGATTGAGATTTTTCAACATAACTCAAAAAGTGGATATCCGGTGCCTTGAAGGGAAAATACAAGACTCGCCCCGGCAGGTATTTCGTAAAGTGAGAGTTTTCTGTGAGAAATCCCTTTATATTCACTAGACCCTCTTAGATATTCTACTGTTTCCGGAACAAAGAGTTACATCGGCTAAAATTTGGCACTAGCGATATTACACTCAAGTGCCTTGCGTCCCCCCTCCTCCGTAGAGGAAACGACTTCCCCGGAGAACCAGTTACAAGTCATGCGCCCGTGTCTGCCGCAGCGTCATGGAACTATTCCCCCTTTGCCTGGAATACCCTCCAAGCGGGCGTTGGCCACCGCGGGAGTCCCCGAGCCTCTCGGAATCTCACAAGCTCTACCGAAAGTGACTCGACCAACCAACCTGACCCTGGTCCGCCGAGCATTGTTACTCTTGGGCGCAACTTGACACGCATGTGCAGGGAATTGATTCTCCTCACCCTGTCAGTGTTTTTTTTCTCTTCGGAGCTCCCTGCTGGTGACCGCGAGCAACTCTCGTTGATATCATACAGTCTTCATTGATCGATACCTTTCCTTTAACATGCCGACTCAGATGCTCGTCGGCAGTACTCCACCACGCCCATGCCCTGCGACCTCTCATTCGTGTTTCGCTGGCCCCCTGGCTTCTTCTGTTTTCCAGATCCGCATCTGCCGACCCGAGTATAATCGATTTTCCTGAAGGCCACCTTGGGCGCTCGTTCATCTAACTTGATCACCCTAATGCGTTCATTAGACTCGTCTTATACTTCTTGTCAGTCTTGCCGGCGTCCTACTGCCGTAACACGCCATCTTATGCTTTTCGTCCGCCCCTGAATCCTATGGTGGTCCCTTGGCCGACTCAACTCCAAATACCAGCTGTAAGGAATTCTTTACTCGACTTTGAGTCTTTTTTTTGTTAATCATAGATAATCATGGATGTGCATAGAAATGGGACTCAAATGGTTTTCCCTTATCCTACCGCATTCGTTAACTAAATGAAACCGAAAAGAAATTGGCTTGGCAATGGTAGGAAGGGGTTTTTGGTTAACTGAGTAATACCAACATTACTTGTGATATGCCACGGCTAGTGGGAGCGGAGGGTTATATGACCCGGTGGGATAGTTGGGTTGATTCATAGTTGGAAAGAGAGACGCAGTTGTGGGGTAACGGGGGTGGAAAGAGGGTTAAGTATATAGGTTTCTACTGCCACTTTTTCAGTGCCGACTGGCTGGCTCAGCATTTAATTTAACAGTACGAAGTCCAGTGATATCTCCATTCCTTATCTTTCACGGTGGTGTTTTTTATTGACTCTGTCATGCCAACATTACGTGTGATATGCCATGTCGATTGGCCTTATTCATATATCTTCATAATTTTAATTTCCCTTCGAAAGTAATTGTATGTCGCCTTACAGTACCACAAATTTTTCGTTTATTTCAGCCTCTTTGAGTCATAACCTATTTATTTCCGCTGTCTCGAAAGTGACGTGCCAAAGAACATATAACTACGTCAGCTAAAAAACAGTCCATAGCAAAGAAACACGCAGTAATGAGAAAAATTAGATTGCATAAAGCAGGATCATATTACGGTATTTTCCAATTATAATTAGCAATTGAATTAAGAGCGAAAAGAGGTGGTAAGAGGCGGGAGGAGTTGGGATAAGTGTGTAAGTTGTGTGTGGTGTGTAAGAGAAGGATCAAATAGGGGGGATGTTTTTACCTTGTGTCGCTGGTTGTAGAGAGAGAAATGAATACACTGCAATCCACATTAGAATAATCGCACGCCGCCGTGGAACAGTATCCCCTAATTATGCTGCAGCACGGCGAAACCATCATGGCCGTCCAATAAAGTCCTATTGTGGATTTGCAATATACTCATTCTCTTTCCTAGATGGAGAAATTCCACCAGATTAAGCCGGAAACTGTTTCCTTCACGGGTAGTAGTCTCTTTGTGTTGCCGTTTCATGATCGCGGGGCAAAATGTAATACAGTGATGAGTCGTGAGTATAGGACGTTCTAAGATCACTATTTCTTAACTTTTCTGTCCTCGAGGAACCTTCGAAATAGCATGCATGCCTTGGGGAACCCCTACATAATAATGAAATAAATAAGGACAACTCGCAATGCCTATTAAACAAAACTTATTCTTTATTGGAATAAAGAAGTTTATTTTAAGGTGGAAATTGCATATTGTCCTCATTTATTTGATTATGGATCGTTTCCACCAACTCTAGCGTTTATCAGTTCATAATAATTATTATTAACCATTGCTACACTGTTGCAATTGTCACCGTGTAAATGAGGCATAACGCGAGCGTTTGTTATTAGTTTTTTACCGTTCTGGTTTACATGTGTACTCATTATTATTTTCGCGGAATTCTGGTAGAGAAACGCTGATAGTGAAGGTATACATAGAGTAAGACCTTCACTAAACCGACACCGTGTGACTACCAGAAAATGAGTCAACTGGTTTGAGATATTTGTTTCCGATTATCCACAAGTAACAATGTTATTGACGATATTGTAGCTTTACTTTGCGAACGAATGCCGGTTACGGTTCTTTTCTGCCGGGGTTGAATAAGTGTTAGCTGGTCTGGGTTCATAACATTAGCAGGGGACCTGCGGAGAGCGGGTGGTTTTTGGGAGGACCGAGAAAATACCCAATTGAACCCACGTTTTAATAGGTGATGTGCCCACCTACGTAATCGAGTGAGCGCAAAGAGCTAACTCTGTGGTAGCCTAAAGTAACCCTTATTTTCAAGTGAGGCATGATTGAAAGACGAGGATTTCGCATAAAAACTATTTGTTTCAGTGAAATTTCATTGGATTGGTGATGTAATTGTATTTTTGTTATGTACATCTCTTAAAATATTAGAGGAACTGTGCTGCCATTTTTCCCCGCTCAGTCACACTGAGAAATCTTTTTGCATTTTTTGAGCTTTATTTAGAAAACGACCAAATCTATTGCATATTTTTAGGTGGGGTTGTTGCTAACATAAGCACTGGTTAATTGCACCGAGGCTCTCGTAAAGCATTGAGAAATGGTAGGGATCCAGAGATTTTCCCAGTGTTTACCCGGCTGAGTTCCCCTCTTGGGAACTCGAAAGGGCATTGCTTTTATTGATCTTGTCACGAACGATGGGGTGCTATCCCGATTTAGGACCGGTATGTTTTGGGCAGTAGATCCATCTTCCAATTAATAATGAAACCTGGTGACATGGCAATATAATGTTGGAATGACGTATTTAACCGTGAAGACTGCCTACTCGACGATTCTATCAAGGTGATGTTACCGATGAACATTTTCCGAATATGGCTTTCGTGATTCCAGTCTTATTCTTTTAACCAATATTTGTGAGCCGCCAACTAAAAGGAGCCCGACAGATGTGAAGGGGTGATAACAATTGTCAGTATATGTTGCCACTGTGAAAGGTCAATTCGGAGTATTAACGGGTAGGTATGAGGAATGTGATGGGGTTGCGTCTGAACCCTTCGTTGACCCGTCCCAAGCTAACTCTGTAACAGGGCTTCACATACCATTCAACGTACGGTGTGATAAACTTTTTAAAGTTTCCCCGCTTAGCATCCGCATTCGTCAATTGTGTCATAAATCTCAACGGTCATGTAGATCATGGTGTGGTGAGGGAAACATCTTTGGTGTGGGAAATTACTTCTTATCTGATCTAGAGTAAAGCACTATTAATGCTTTAAGAGTCTAGATCAGATTGCAACCAATGCTAAAAGAGTTTATCTATATAATGCGTGTGCATTTTGCGTCAACATTTTATGCTTGGGTTGAAAATAATCTTGTTCAACACTGGTGAAAGGAAAGAAAAGTACCTCTTGAGTAACCATCCTTTAGTTGAGGACTTTGAAATATAGATATATTGAGGAATATTGCATGGGTTTCTGAGATGTGTAACGATGAGATACGCATGTACAGTTACACATCTCAGTGTACGCGTATTATTTGGACTGTGCCATATTTCAGACAGGCATGTTTTCAAATCGTGTCCTGTATCGAGAAACTGATAAAGATTCCAAGTGCTTCTGGAAGCCATGGTGTTGTTATGTCATATTTCTAAGTGGATGGACCATATGAGTCGAAATGATTTCCTCAGCATGTTCCTTCTTCGTGAACATCGATTTCGGGAGAAATGACGAATCCTGTATCTCTTTTAAAGATGTAAAGCTGAGACTATTCTACAGTGTATTCCACTATTTCCCTAGACTTTCCCTCGCCCTAGCTTGTAACGAGATTTCCTCGAGCGTTTTTGTAAAACGAAAGGGATATACTCTTTAATAAATTGTAATCGAATCTCGTGTTGGCGCACCAACAATTGGCAGCCAGGCACGATTCTCATTATCAATTTTATTTGTAAACGTTAGCAGCCATAAACACTACATCAGGCCAGTCAGCTAATCTAATTGTCGTGTACTGTGTGGACTTCTTTCTGTTTGCTTTTGCTACTTTTTTCGTTCACTGGCTTGATTTTCCGGACACCTCCCGGCAGATTTAAATCGATCTGGCTACGGGTTCTGGCATTTTTCCAGATCCTCCGTTATCTCCTCAGCCCCCCGAAGGACTGGAAACCTCACGGCATACAGTGCTCGTTCAGTATCTCCTGGAACATCGTCATGTCGCATTATAATTTGTATCAATTTGTATCTTCACACTCACATGCAACGGTGGTGGAGTGAAACTACTTAATGATAAGTAAGTTTTGTTAGTGAGTAACATGGTGAAGCATATACTGACCACTCTTTGACGTGAGTTTCAAGCTTTACTTTCTGTGTTGCTCAAAAATAAGATTCCTATTTCCTAATACGAAGAATCTCTGGGATGGATCTCTTCCTTGTATGAGAGTAATCTTCGATGAACACCGGAATCTAGTATCATACTATACAATCAGGACCCTGATGTTAGGGTCTGTCACTTTTCACCATATGCCTAGTGGGAAATTTAGAGGAAACTTCTAAATGTATTTACAATTGCAACTGCGCGATGAATTACTCAGGCTTTGTGTGTAAGAAGTTATCTCCGATAGACGGATAAATTGGTGCTGGAGAAGAGAATTTTTGACAGGTAAAGCTATAAATTAGATTTTGATCGATGATCAATTCATTTGAATATCTTATGAATTATCTGGAAGTTTAATCGCTAATTCCTTGAATTGAAATTCCTCGCTAATTGAAATTTAATGATTAATTACTTACAATGACAATTTAATAATACGATGATTTAAACGACGAATTACATACCGTATAAGGATGTGCAGTGGTATCGTTATCGGCCATTAACTCCTGTATAACTCCACGTTTTTTCTAGGAAAGCAGCTACTTATATAAATGTTCCACGCGGTAAGTAATACAAACGTTTGCCGGTCAGGTTAACCTAGCGCGTTAACCTAACGGTAGTACGCTCGCCGGCAACCCAAAGGTCGCGGGTTCGAGTCCCGCCTAGGACATGGTTGTGTTTGTCTAATAGGGTTTTTTCTATGAATTGAAGAGTTGTGATATGACCGTAGCCACCAAAGCATCATATAAACAAAAATATTACAAAACCTTGGAATAACACAGCTTTCCACTAATGGATTGAGGACTAACGGTTACTAGTGTTTTAATTAATTCCCTAAATATCCATCATTATCTCGTCTAATATTTGAAAAATGTCTCTATGAGGCAATATTTTACTTGAAGTAATAATAATTTAAGCTTTGGTCTGAAACGTCTCCAAATATAACGTTACTAATATGGCCGGCATCATTCATGGGATAATTCGTTTTAATATTTCGAATGGTCTTTAATTCGCGGAGTTTTCCATTGTACACGGTGATTATTTTTCTACGGAGATCGTCTCATAAATATTACGTTTTATTGCTATTACCTTAGCCGACCTATTTGTGCCATAATTTTCCTGGCTTTGTTTATTTTTTTGGTTTTGATTCTGAATAATTTAATGTGTATCGTTTGCTATTTTCAATTGTATTCTGTTGTTCAACTAGATGATGATTGATTTGGAGTCTGGCCCTGTAATGGACGAATCCACACTAATTTTGTCTCGTTTAATTTGGAATTTCTTTTCGTGTGTAAAATCAATGTCCGTCGATTTATGATTTTCCCGTTGGCCCAACCGAATTTGGAGCCGTTTGCCGCCCGGCGAGGCTTATTTCTATTATGCGACCCGTCACCCCGACATAAACATTGCCGCACCCACGTGGAATTTCTTGGACTCCCGCCTTTGTGATTCCAGTTTGGTCTTTAGTTCTCGTTAACGTTTTATCTGTTTTTGCCCGGCGTTTTGTGTGTGGTCTACGTGTTATATTTCTTGGATATTCCGGCAGTTTTGCCATCTGCCCTTACAGCAGTAACGAAGTGTCCCTTCTCCTGCGTATCCTGGTTCCTGGGGCGTGGGAGGCGGTCGGCCCTTTTTGCGCCGGATAGCTCTTTCTCTTTGTCTCCGTTTAGGCGGAAGGTTCCCTTGAGACATTCCAACTCCGAAGCCAGGTTTTCCTTGTGGGAGAAGGATTGAGATGTTACTCAATTAATGAGTGATGACATACTAGAACAGAGTTGGGAAGGCTGCTATGACTTCGGCCATGTAGATCGGTGTGTCAGCTTCCGGCAGGTGACTTGGCCAAGGTTACCTTTTGCCATCCGACGAAAGGGGAAGCCAAGGAGAGGAAGGTTTTTATTTTCCACCTCCGCATTGGAAACTTCGCTGGGGTGCTGGCTATTCGTCGGGTCGAGGAACCGGTTCAGAGCTCCCTCTCCTTGGGGTCAAACAGTGAATGTGTCGACCGCATACCAGAGAAAATGCTACTATCTCCGAAGAGATGAATTCCGAACCTTTTTCTCGAAAGCTTCCCTTTTAGGAGTTCCCTGAGACGGATTTAACGCTGTTACGTAAATGTTTAGATAGCAAGGGCTGTGATGTGGAAAGCATCATTCTGTTTAATATGAGATTTTTGACTGAAACGACCCTAACACTTGATAATTACATTCAGCTGGTGTCTTTATGTCAAAGGTGGATTACTGTGTGTTCTCTGCTTTTATTGAGGACGTCCCGCCTCGTTGCTGCCCCCTGGTCGGGTAGTTCCCTTGAAAGTTCTTTTCTACGGGCTACATAGTGGATACCCGTCTTCTCGGTGGAAATGTTATGGAGTTATTGCTATTTCGATGTCCCTCTAATAAATCTCGGTATCATTTCTCTTTGCCAAACCCAGACTTTTCCTCAAATTTTATGTCATGCTCTGGTTCACTCCACGCTTGTTTGGAGACGAAGGATAAGCTCCACCGCTTTTCCTCTGTGGCCCTTTGGTGTTCTTTAGTTCGGACATTTGATCTGCAGGTTTTACCGTCGTAAGACTTAGCGCAGGAGCATGGCGCTAGATATGTTGCCTCGTGCACACACTGCGGAATTTTGCCCTTGGTCATCGTCAGATTGTCTGTTATCTTCGTCAGGCAGCGATATATTGTGCCGACGTCATGCCACCTCTGGACTGGCAATCCTTTCGGTGGTTCCCGGGGTAAAAGATATTGGCTTAAGAATTAGGCTTCACTGCTTCGGATTCGTCTATCCCTTCTTGTGTCGTCAATATCTCGCGTCTCGTCTACTGGGCCAAGTCCGTCCCTGCGACGAAAACCACACTGATCCACCTTTGGCGTGAAGTTGCCTGCTGAAATCAGGTGAAATCGTTTCGACTAAGGTCATAGAACGCGTTGAAAATCCAGGAATCATGCAGAGATCTTCGATCAGAATCCGCAGAAACCTCATAACGAACATCATATTCCCACATGATGGTTAGCAAAACATCGAGAGATTTCTTTAATTGGTAGTAGTGGAAAGTGTTTAACAAACGTAATACGTGGCAATCTTAGATTCTACCGTCGTATTTCCTTCACTTCTTTTAGCACCAGAGGTGTGGTGTATCCATCTGACGTGTGCAATCCCTATGCTGTATGTTTATTTTCTAAGCGATGTAAAGCGAACAAATTAAGGTTCAGTGATTATCTTCAATCAGGACAAGTTGCATTAGGTCGAATATTTGACGGCTTACTCGGGCGGGTTAGACTAGTGGGCAGTGTTCCCCTGCTAACCCAGAGGTCGCGGGTTTAACTCCCGCTTAACTCTAACTAGCCTGTCGGTATTATACACTTAAACATCATTAGTTAATATGAGTTTGAACACCTGGTGGTAAAAGCGTTCGTGTACCCATACGAGAGATTAGGGTTCAAATTCGGGTTAACACCCCGTTGTGCAATCCGGTCTACCCGGAGGGTTGCTCTTTAGATATCAGGAGCCCGTGAGCCACCATGGTTTCGAGAGGAAATAAATCGATCCTCCTCCTCAGGACCTTCCAGATTCGACACTCTTTAGGGGTATATTCCAAGGTTACCTCTCTACCACCATCATGCATGAACGGACAAAGGAACTCTATTTCCTTGCTGGATACGGAGTAAGAATGTTATAGTTAATATGTTGGTTCATTTTGACATAGGTTCTTTGTTTTTATTTATTTTTGATATAATCAGTTCTTACCGTCCATGTTTCCTTTTGTGTTTTATAATTTACACTTTGCGCATACCATTTTCAACTACTTCACAGATTTTTAATAAATTTGGTCATCTCTTACTTTACTTAGGTCTGTCCCTAGGTGGATGTCGTCGAGCATCATTGACAACGGTAGGCCAGCTCAGAGAATACCTTTGTGATTACACTCACTACCTGGGTTAAAACAGGAGTCTCTCAACACCTGACCTACCTATTTTCGCGGGAAATGCTTGTTTTGCCATTCATCTCCACCCTCTTCTAATGCTGGTATTTTCTCTCAAGGTCATAAGACATTGCCTGGTCTGCGCCTTATGATTATGGAAATCTACTTTCCTTCATAAGCTGCTGTCTGGTTAACATTACTTATTGTAATTTGGCGAGTCATTAGATATTCGTTATATATATATTATATATATATACTGCGACAAAGAGATCTCTTTGTCGCAGTAGAAGGCGGTCCATCCGCCGAAACGTCCGAAATAATTCCTGTGAGTGTCCTTTTTATTTATGTCTCTGTTCTCAACTATATCTGTTTATTTGTTTATATATTTATATATATATATTATGTTACTTCTCGACCTCAGAAATATATAAGTGATTTCTTTGTATACCGAGGGATTTGGCCAATTACAATTCCAATTCGTAAATATATATATATTTAAACATATAAATATATATATATGATCGTGCGAAACTCATCCGAGAAAAATATACTTAGTTGACAGCCACAGTGGTGGCGACGAAGACTACACAGAACAAAAATATATAAACACTCACGAATAGTAGGGTTCGATAATTTCGATGGCGCTACCATCTTTTTCGAGGCGTAGGTACCCTTCTACATACCTTAGTACCCTTCGACCTACGCCTCGAAAAAGGTGGCAGCTCCATCCAAATTATCGGACCCTGCTATTCGTGGGTGATTATATATTTTGCTATCTGTGAGTTCTTCGTCGCCACCCCTGTGGCTGTCAACTACATATATGTATTTATATGCGTCTGTATATATATATATAACATATAATAATGATTAATATCAAAATGCTGCATGCAACATTACCCCTGGTTAAAATTATATTTTCAATTAATAAAAATAAAAACTACAATTTTTCACTTTTTAAAAGCAAATATAAGTTTTTTTTAACTAGAGCAATACCTGATTTCTCGTTTAACGTTGAAACGCAATTCAAAATATGTATGATTACTCCACCGGAATTATTATACACCAGCTAAACAGATGTCAGAAACAAAAAATACATGGCCTTTTTTAGCCGCGGTTTTCGGCATCCGTTAGCATTTAGATCTCAGGACCCAATCCTCTACCGAGGATTCCCGCGGCGACGAACCTGTACACACGCTGGGGGTTTAGGGAACGCTTTAAACTGCCTGTCCAACCCTCACCCCACTTAATCCCCTTACATCCGAAAGAGTCCTCTTCCCGCTATCGGGTGA
>WURS02103027.1:0-23411 GCA_011762765.2 Rhinocypha anisoptera | reverse complement strand
AGTGCTCTCATCATCATCAAGCTAGAGCACTCGAAATGGGAGAGAGAAAGAGTGAGAAAGAGAGAGAGAGAGAGAGAGAGAGAGAGAGAGAGAGAGAGAAATAGTGAGTAAGAGAGAGAGAAATAGTGAGTAAGAGAGAGAGAAAAATAGTGAGTAAGAGAATGAGCGAGAAGGTAAGAGAAATAGAGTAAGAAAGAGAAAGAGAGAGAAAGTAAGAAAAAGAAATAGTGAATAAGAGAGTGAAGAAGAGATAAATAGTGAGTGAGAGAGAAGGTATGAGAAAAAGAGTAAGAACGAGAGAGAGAGAGAGAGAGAGAAAAGGGAGAAAATAGTGAATAAGGAAAAAGGAAAAAGAGAAATAGTGAGTTAGAGAGAGAGAGAGAGAGAGAGAGAGAGAGAGAGAGTTAAAAATTAAACAACAAATTAAGTTGGATTGCAAAACTAATAAAATAACAATAAAAACAGTAAAATTGAGAGTGAGAGAGAGAGAAAGTGAGTGAGAGAGAGAGAGAGAGAGAGAGAGAGAGAGAGAGGGAGAGAGAGAGAGAGAGAGAGAGAGAGAAATTCTCTACAATTGCGAATATTAGAAGACAATTCATTGTTTGAATTTTGCAAAAAGATTGAATCGAAAAGAATTCCATTGATAGATGGAAGATGAGAGAGAGAAAGAAAGAAAGAGAGAGAGAGAGAGCTCAAATTCCATGGGAATATCTTTCATATTGGAGGGTTTCATAGATCTCTCTCTCTCTCTCTCTCTCTCTCTCTCTCTCTCTCTCTCTCTCTCTCTCTGTACCCAAGTTGTGATTACATAATGGTCCAACGTCATTGCCGACTCATGATTGGCAGGGCTTTGGTTTCATTCAATTCTTGATTCGCTTTCTCTCTCTCTCTCTCTCTCTCTCTTTCTGGCGTCAATTTAATTATATTGTCCACCAGAATCAGAATCGGCGACTTGGGTTCTTATCTCTCACTCTCTTTATTTCACATTCTCCCTCTATCTCCTTCTCTCTCTCTCTCTCTCTCTCTCTCTCTCTCTCTCTCTCTCTCTTCACGAATTGAATTGATCGTATCGCGAAGCGGAATCTTGGCGTTTGGAATTCATTACACTTTTATTTCTCACTCTCTCTCTCTCTCTCTCTCTCTCTCTCTTTCTCTCATGTCGAGTTTTAGTGTTGAGAAATGAAGAAGTAAAAAGAATGAGAAAGTAAATGAGAGAGAGAAAGAGAGTGAGAGAGAGAGAGAGAGAGAAAAATAGAGGTTTTTGGCAAAGAAAGTAAAACCTCAGTCGCTCTGCGGCTCTCTCTCTCTCTCTCTCTCTCTCTCTCTCTCTCTCTGACTCTCTCTCTCTCTCCCGCTCTCTCTCTCTTTCTCTCTTTCTCTCTCTTTCTCTCTCTCTCTCTCTCTCTCTCTCTCTCTCTCTGCAGAGGACAGATTGATCTTGATATGTATCCAAAAATAGGAAACCAAAAAAAAGTAGGCTAAGTTAGTCTATCAAATAGAATGAGTGAATCAGAGATAAGAAGAGAGAGAGAAAGAGAGAGAGAGAGAGAGAGAGAGAGAGGAGAGAAAGTGAGAAGGAATTTAATTTGAGAATAATTCAAATTCAAAAGCAATTTTTGGTAGTGGGAAAAAATTATCTCCATGTAATATTATTATTATTATTCGCTGAATAAGATTAGCTTTTTCTCCTTTAAGTTATTTCAATTAATAAATGATGAAAACGAAAATCTAATTCAAACATTCGTATCTCATTTTGCTTTATTATTACCGGGAAAATGTTTTAATATTAAATCAATTTTTTTACTTACTCAATTTATCACTGATAATAACTTATTAGAATTTTATTGATAATTAAAAATTAAAATTGAATTGGTTAATGAATTCGAATCACAACAGTGTGAAAGTTAGATTCAAATTGGATAATAAATTCGAATCACAACAGAGTGAAAGTTAGATTCGAATTGGATGATGAATTCGAATCATAACACAGTGAAAGTTAGATTCCAATCGGTGATAAATTCGAATCACAACAGAGTGAAAATTAGAATCGAATCGATTAAGAGTTCGAATTTTACTTGTATATTGTTAAAAGTCAACAATACCAAAGTTATACCTATTTTACTAGCTCAAACAAGTATCTCTTATATAAGTGTAGCACAGTGTAGAGTAAGGAACCGTACACAGAGAACGTACTGTCACACACTCTTACTCTTTGCTTTTGACCACGCCCCCAGAAGTACGAGTGAGTGCTATACTTATAAGTGAATTATATATTTACCCAAACAAACTTTGAGTTCGAATCGGGGATGAATTTGAATCACAATACCGTGAAAGTTAGATTCGAATTTCACTTGTACATTGTTCTCGGTCAACAATACCAAAGTTATACCTATTTTACAAGCTTAAACAAGTTTTTTTGAAGTGAATTATATAAATTTGTTTGTTTCGAGTTTGTTTGTTTCACCTTAACAAGAAGGATCGATGAAACCAAAGCACAGCGAGAAGAAATTATCCGAGGTTCGAAAGTGGCCCCGAGAGGTGCCACTGGTCGAGCCGGACCTTGTGGTGGAGTGTGCCTCGAGTCTCGAGCCAGCTCACCACCGTCACGTGATCCACTCGGTGCCACTCTATATCCTTAGTCCCTACTTCCACAAGGCGGCTCTCTTTGGTCCCACCACCGAGGATGGACTCAAACGGTATATTACAGATTTTTTTCGGGGTTAGGAAGGGTTAATTTTAGTAACTATTATTAGTCATTCCGATAAGTTTTCCGGTTTTTTTCTATGTCAAACCTTGAACACGAGATGGCGGTGCCAGCCACTCACATTGTTTACCTTTCCTATGCTCATGCGTGAGTTCTAGTATGGAGTCAGTGAAAGTTCGCAGCATGTCCCACTGCAGTGTTCGATATGCTAATTGGATTTTCCCATGTTCGACTGACTCAAACACAAAGTCGCGCATGAGCATAGGAAAGGTAAACAATGTGAGTAGCAGGCATCGCCATCTCGTGTTCAAGGTTTGACATAGAAAAAAACCGGAAAACTTATCGGAATGACTAATATAATGACTATTTACTTAAAATAATGATCACTTACCTTAAATACTGATCAAATTATATTCAATTTTACTGATCTCCTGTTTACTTGATTATATGCATATATATTTTACTGATCCTTCACTTTATAAACTGATAATTTAACAAAAAACATACTGACCGGTTACTATTAAATACTGACCGCAAAATTGTGACTCATTAGTAACTTTTCCAATATTGATTTTTTCAAATAACTTTATTAAATATTTGTATATAAAGAAACTGCTAACCAAAAAATAAAATCCTATCTTAATCTTATCAGAAAACTACATAGACTAGTATAGTCATAAATCGTTCAAAAACTATTTTTTAATTAAATTCACTAATTTGTAATTAATACCAGGCCCCTACAAAGATAAGCTATCAAAAAGACAATTCCCCACTACGCACTTACCTTTCCTTGTTTCCATAAGATCACCAACGCCAAAGCACAATGAAAATTATCAATATATCCTAAACATTAAAATTTGATTAACTAATTAAATTCGTATATAAGTGTAATTTATTATTAAATTTAAAAAATATGATAAAACTTTATTTGTATATGATATAGAAAAGAAAAATCTTGTCAACTTATGAAATATAAACTAAAATGCACTGCAGGAAAGTTATCGTGTAAGTTTGGAAAAGTTATCGCTTTTGGGAAGAAGGTTCAGTTTGATGGTGGCCAAAATTTCGGTATCCTCAAGATAGTCACTGAGCGCGGAAAGATTCACTCCTTTCTGCGATTGCGAATTGTTGCTTTCGGAATTGATCACGTGATTCACCGTGGATTTGAGTGATTCCAAGCTGTAGATGGCATTCTTGTTGTTGGCCTTGCCACCTTTGCCTCTGGATGACTGTGGCTTGCTCTCCAAGGCGACAGCAGTGGTGCCATATCGGTTCACTTCACCCCACTTCATCTCATTGACCAACTCCTCCTGGTAAGTGAGCGAATTGAAATGAAACGTGCTGCCATCTCCTTGGCTTCCAAATTCTTCACAGGTATTTTCGTTCAGCGAATTGTGAAGAAGTTCGTTGATATCGTGGGCACTTTTCACCAAAAGAGAATAGATCTTGTGAAATATGAAAACCGACTCTTTATGTTCGGTATTAATGGTTCCAGAAATATGCGCTTGGAGTTCCACCTTAGAAAAGGTGCAAAACATGCAAAGTTTGCAAATGTAAAGCTTTTTCTCAAGGTCAACACAATCACTATTTAAAATAAATAAATTAAATATAAAAGACATAAATAGTATAGTAAACACTTACTCGAAATTTTCCTTTTCAAGATTAATCACATTCTCATAAACACGTTTTTCCCATGACTCTGATTGGTATAGAATGGGGATTGTGTGAGGAAAGAATACAGTAGCTTTTGAGTCAAGATGAATGAGAATGTCGTTTCGAATGTCTTTATAAGTGAAGTCTCGATAGTTCTGGGGATCTTCAAAAGCTCCCCACCGGTAGGAAGGAGTGACCGGAGCATACTGTGTGCTGAACCAACTTCTCTTCATTCGAGTCTTGAACAACAGTCGGAATAACAAATTACGACACTTTTTCTGCTTTTGGCTCAACTTTTCCTCCAAATCCAACATTTGCTTAACATTATTCTCCTCTGCGCGGCTGACATGTTGGTCTTTGATAGCGAAAAACTTGCTAATTTGCGTCCGAAGAATGTTAATCAATTCAATGTCATCCAACGAAACAGAAGAGTCAAAAAACAGCTGAAAACAAAAATAAGAGAATATAAGTATAGCATGGGATATCAGGTTAACATGAGTAAAACGTACATCAATATCATTATCCGGGTCATAAGATACTTTGGAAATAGGATCAAAGCCTAGACCGGAAATAGCGCCACAGATCTCCTCAGGCATTCCATAGCATTGCTCGGAAACTTGCTTGTTGACGCGAAACTCGACCGTAGGAGCAAACAAAAGACACATAAATGCCGGAAAGTCCATAATATTAGGCATCAATGTAGTGTTGTTCAACACAATGTTGTTGCGATTGTTTTCCGCAAGATTCACATCACCTGCCACCAACATTTTCGAGTGCTTCTCCGAGACGTTTGTGTCAAGAGCAACTGTATTGACCGAGTTCTTCGAGATCGATACTGTTTTGGATATATTGCCGCGCGTAATGCCAACAAAATTCACCTGCAAAGTTTCAATAATATCTTCACTTACATATAGTTAACCCAATAAAACAAACCTCAAACGGTGAAAATGGTCCGCGCGCTTTGAAGTGTTCGAATGCCTTTGACTTTCGATCAATAAAAAACTGTGTAATCATATTGATCTACCAGAATATAATTAATTAGCTCAACTGTAAAACTTTAAAGCAAACCAGCAACATACGTTAATTTGATACTCAGTAAAAAGATCGTCAAAAATAAAAGCAAATTCTTGAGCTGCATTTTCATTCGAACTTTTGGAAAGAAAATTATTAGCTTCACGAACTTGATTATTGTATTGACAGATTTCCGGTTCAATTTTAAACTCAGCAAAGTCATTGCGCACAAGCTTTTCATTCAGAGAAATATCACTGTTGTGTCGAAGTGCCGAATGTCTCAGAGAAGAATCAAAGGAATGAGAGGTGGAATACAATTCGACCGAAAGTTGATCGTTGAGAAATGAGTATATGCTTGCTAAGGGCAAATAACAATTAATTGTGTGTTTGTATAAGCACAGCAAAAAACTGCCAAACCTGTGTAAGTGAACGAGTTTTCTCTCAAATCAGCCAAAATGAATTCGTTGAGCTGACATTCACTAGAAATCTCCAAAAGCCTGACTCGAGCCAGTTGGCATTTGACAGCCAACGGAGGAATCAGGAAAAACTTATCGTTAAGGTGTTGAAACGTAGTGATTTCCATAAGGTCCACATCACTAATCCGATTTTTTATCATCTCAGGCACCGAAAAGCGAAACCGGCAATTTAATTTGTGCATATCTTCCGGCGAATCAAAATGATCTTTGAGGCCAAAGTCGATAAAATATAAATAATACTAAATGCATAAATCAAAATGATTATTATAAATATATAGATGAATTAATATATGTATATTTAAAATGATTATACAAACCCTGCGAAATTTTGATATCTTCAAAACCTCAGCTCTTGCCATGATACACGCCTTGCCAGCTTTAGTGTAATATATTTTTTGTTGAAAATGATTGGCTAAAAATCGAAGAGATGAAAACTTGTCTATAAAGAGTGGCGCAATCACTAAATCACCAGATTCGATTGGAAACTTGAGCAAGTGGGGAGTGGAGGATAAGTCTATAAAGTGTAGATTCAATGTGTTGAGATTGTCCATCATTGTCTGCGTGAAAGAATGGGAATATAATCCAAAAAATACTTGAGGTGATAGGAAATGACTAATGTGCAAGGTGACTGAACGACAAGATGTTGGCGGTTTTCCCATCTTCGGTAAAACATATTTCTTCTCATTGTGACAAATCTTGGCGACAATATACGCATTGTCAACGTTCACGCTCAACTTGTTGTTTTGTTCAATAAAAATTTTAGCACTATCCTTAATCAGACTAAAATAAATAAGTTATAATAAATAAATAGACAAATCATAAATAAAAAAACTTTGAAATATACTTACCTAACAAGTCTGTTTCGAGCCTCTTGTTCCACGTTAGTACTGCAACGATAAAATTGTAAATAATTTCGATTTTGTCGCTTCTGGGTTAGGGCAATATAAACCGATGGAGGAACAATGGGCTTATTTAAACAGAAAAAACTCTTGAATTGCTCCAAATCACCAGTGGGAGAAGGAAGCAAATTAGAGTTGAAGTGAGATTGAAACGAGTCATACAGCGTGTGATCTTCCTCGTCGATAGAAGTTTCATAGCTATTTGAATCCAGTGTCATGAAAACAAAAGAACCATCAACTTTGAAATCAATCTTCTTGGAACACTCTTGAAAATGTCTTTTGATTTCTTGAATATATAAAGCAGTGGTCAAACTATCCTTGGAGAATCCTTCCAAGATGACCGTATTGGGAGAAAGCCATGAAAAACGTTCAAGAGCTTCCTCCCTGGCAAACTTTTGAAAAAAGTAGTTTGGGTAAAAAGCAGCCGCTATCAACACCTATAGTTAAACAACAAATTAAAAATTAAAACCATTATTAAAATTGGGTTGCTAATTGACACAGTACTAACCTTGAGGATCACTTCTTGTTCACTCTTTTTGTACCTGTGACGATTACGATTTAGACTCACTTTCATGTTGTATTTTAAACGAGCAGAAATTTCGCTAATCAAAGTTTCAAGTTCCAAAAGGCGTTGATAGTCAATGCTGTTTCGGAAGCACCACTTTTCAGCAAATGATGGATTGTAAAAATTTGACTCCAAGGTCTTAAACATCTTGTAAGCCTTAAAATAAGCCAGTGAATCCGAAAAAGAGTTGTTTGCCCATGAGAGTCGTGATTTGTAAGTTGGAATCGGTTCAGAAACCCTCTTAACAAAGAATCCTAATTAAATTCAAATATCAACATTAATAAAAATGGCATCAAAGAAGTGAGTAAGTGTATTACCAGGAGTGCAATGTGAAGCGGCAATAATGATGGCATCTTCAACCACATCAAACACTAAACCAAGCGCGACCATTTTGCTGAGCATGATATCAATGGGAAGAAGTGACATAATTCGGCCTAGACTAGTTAGAGTGCCATCTTCGGGGTCATACGTTTTGACAATTGTTCCGTCATCGGCAACTCGATCGACATACACTGTGAGTGCACCAGCTCGTTTCAGTGAAATTATGGAATTTTCAATGTCTTCAAGTGAGGGTGGACTGAGTGCATAGGCGAGAATCTCCTTTGGAGTCAACTTTGGATCGATTAACTTGGTTTTCAGAATGTAGTTATCCAGTGGAATCTTCTCGAATTCAGGCTTGTCAAACTCGGGAAGCAGATTGTAGAAATTTTGAGGAATCAACCTAAATACTTGACCGTCCATAGTGCGACCAGTTCGGCCAGCTCTTTGATCACAAGAAGACTGAGACGACCATTCAAGGGACAAACAAGACAAAGCGTAACCTTGGCGAGAAGTGACCAAAGTTTTGCAAAGACAAAAATCAATAACTAGTTGAACATTTGGAACTGTTAAGGAAGATTCCGCTATATTAGTAGCCAAAATAATATGCCGGAAGCCATCTTTGTGATTTTTCATTATCTCAGTTTGCTCCTTCAAAGATACAGTGGAATGCAACACATGAATTTTCCATTTAAAGCTTGATGCTTTGACAGTCTCTTCCAAAATCTGTTTTAGACTCATTATTTCGCTAAGTCCGGGCAAAAAAATCAAAATGGATCCCTTTTGACCTTGAAGATCTAAAAAAATTCATTTCATTAAGTATGTAAAAAATAAATAAACAAAAAATTACCCCGTCCCAACTCAACAAAATGAACCAATATCTCAGGAATGAGCTCCTTGAGAGTCTTGTGTAAAGTTGGAAAATTAATGTCAAAGATAATTTTTTGGCTGTCATTTTTAAACATGAAATCTTCAAAATCTTTAAAGATGGTCTTGTTGGTCGAGTTAACCGAAAATGAAAAATTAAGTCTCAGTTGAATTTTGCTAATTATATCGTCTAAGTAGTAGATTTCAGTAGAATGCTGTTCAGCCTCCTCTTCAATCTTGACACGATTAATGTCAATCAATGCAGGACAAATGTTGAATGATGTTTTGGGAAGAGTAAAGTAACTTCTGAGTAATCGAAAATCAAAGGTCGCCGACATCAAAATAACACGTGTCTTAAGGTCTTGTTCAAGTGACATCTTCTTCAATATTAACAGAAGCATATCAACATCAGCCGAACGTTCATGCACTTCATCAATAATAATGTGAGAGTAGTTTGAAAAACTTGGTGTAGTAATGAAACGCTGCAGAAGTACGCCAGTAGTGCAGTATAGAATCTTTGTATTTTTAGATGTTCGAGTTCTGTCTAAGCCTAAAAGTTTAAAAAATTAATATATAACAAAATATTAATTTAGAAAAATCTGTACCAATTTGATAGCCGACAGTAGTTCCAAGCTCACATCTCATTTCTTCCGCAACTCGAGTAGCCAACATTTTAGCAGCTACTCTTCGTGGTTGAGTGATGATAATGTTGTACGATTCAGACTTGGATTCGTGTTCATCAGCAATATACTGCGGGATTTGTGTCGACTTGCCACTTCCAGTAAATCCGCGAATAATGACAATGCGATTATTGCGAATGGTGCTTAAAATCTCTTCTTTGAAATCAAAAACTCGCAACTTGGCCCAATTTTGTCTCTTGGTGTATTTGATGAGAATGGAATGAGGAATAGAAGGATTCCTGGGTGAGTTGATTGGTTCTAAATTAGGTGTTGCAGGTGGTCCTTTCTATTATTCAATCAAAATACTTTAGTTTAGAGAATTGAGATTAAGTTTTTCTTACCATAGCCTTTTCAACCTGCTTTTCCAGAAAAGTAATAGAATTCAATTTCCTACAAAAAAAAGCCAATTACCCACCATAATCAATATTGCAAAAAAACATACTCATTTTGATTCGACATTTGTTTTGCTTCCACAGCATCAGTAGTATCAACTTTTTTTTCTTCAAGAGGTTTCAAGAGAGATTGATTGGTAAGCTCAGATATGACTTGACCTCGTCGGGTAAAATACTCTTTAATTTCTTGCATCGTTTCTTTGGTATGATGCTGCTCAAAGCAGTACATCTCCACATATTTGCGTGTTTCAAATACCGACCCGTGATTGTCATTGGAGGCCGAGGCCTTGCGTTGATCCTTGGATTGGTCCATCTTGACACAAGCAGGATTGTGAAGGATCGGCCAAGAGCCGAGAGAGGAAGTGAACTTAGTTATCACTAAACACGCCACCGAGAGCAATGTGCGCCACTCGAAGCGCCACCACTTAACATGGAGACAGTTCCTTCGAGCACTATTTCCACCTCACCGGTCAGCATTTCTTTTGACTCACTTTTCACTGCAATGATTACTTGGCAAAGTACTCTTTCACATCCTCAATGGTTAGTCTCCTTACTTGACCAAAATGAATGATTTAACTTGGTTGAGTAAACAGGAATATGTTTCATATCAAAAAGTAGTGTAGTTAAAGGTTTCCTTATGAGGTAAAGTGAGTAGGACAATTGTATAAGTGTAGGCCCGGTGGCGCAACGGTAGCGCGTCTGACTCCAGATCAGAAGGTTGCGTGTTCAAATCACGTCCGGGTCATTTCATTTTTTTGTTTTTACTTTTTAAAAGTGATTAACAACATGCTTTTGTTAAGAAGAAATTTTGACTAAAAATTCATAATTGATATTTTAATTAAGAATATCTTTGTTACAAAAATTAATATTTTTTTAAATTTTTTTACAATAGAAATAGATTTCTGGAATTTGCCCATCTTCGACAGAGGTGCCGTTATTGCAGCCAGCGGAATAACTGAATTGAAAAGTTACGCTGTCCTTGTTTTTACCCTTGCCCAAGGTGATTGTGTGGGTCCGAATACCGTTGGTTCCGTAGAAGGAGTCGAGTCCCTTAAAAGTAAAATTGAAAATGACAAGTTAGAATATTATTGAGCAAAATAAACAGAGAGCATTAGCTCTACCTTGAGTGTGACAGAAGCAGTGTAGCTGGTGTTTTGTGCAATCTCCACTGGGTATTTGAACATGACTCGGAAAACGGAGTCGGAGCCATCCGAGATGAAGGAGGTACTGTTGGAGGCGAGCACCTTGCCAGTGCCAGTGAGAATAATCTCGATGATCACCTCGTACTCGGAGGAGCACTGGATCGAGCCGTACAAGCCGAAGCCAATCACAAAGATGGGTCGGTCGGTGAGAAAGCGAATTCGGTCACTGGAACCCGAGTACCCCCAGCGACTCTCGGTTCGTTGGAATCGCTTCACGGTGTGTTCCTCCCCAGTGATCATGCATCGTGGCGCAAGCGAAAAGGGCACCGATGGCTTGGCACTAACCGTGTAGTGCAAAAACATGTTGACTACTTCCTTGTCAGTTAGCAACTCGGATTGAGCCACATAGGAAGCAAACTCTTGGATTTCCATCAGTGGAAAACGAATCAAGTAAAGTGCATCCCCAAGCATCCTCCGTTTGTTCTCCCCGTTCACTTTGAGATCACGTCTGGCACACTCGCACTCAGCCCATCGAATTACTGCAATGAAGAGCGATACTTCTCGTACGCGAAGCGTGTCTCTGTTTAACACCAGTTTGAGTGTGTCGAGGTCGATCTCGAGAAACGAATCCGAATAGAGTGCGTCCATTGTGTGTTTGTCGATTGATTCTAAGCATAAGTCGGCTAGGTTGGTTTCGTCGAAGAGACGAGCTTGTGTCAGAAGCATGAAAGCATTTTCTGCACTGAGATTTTCCTTCAGGAAATCAACACATGCCACTTCGAGGGCTAAAATTTCGTATTTTTTCGCTGCATACAGTGTTGCCATTACTGTCTCTGGTCCAATGATCACTTCGTCTAAATACAAGAATCGTAGCAATGCTTTAAACGCGTCGGGTTCAACATCCGGAATTTCAATTTCCTTAATAGTAGAGTCCGACATGTGTAATTTTTCTTTATCAACAGCTTGGGTGAGCAAACCATTGAACATGGCATTAAAGACAGCACTGCCGATGGAAAGGACAAATTTGTGTGCTGGGAATCGTGTTTGTAAAGAATCTTTTCCTACAATAAAACACACATCGGCTAGGAATTCACAGTTAAATATCACAGCCATTCGATCTTTGAGTGTGGGCAAGTAAGCTTGCCAATTGTAAGGCTCCAAAAAACGATTGTCAGTCTTGCTTAGTTCCAACTTAGTCAACGCAGCTACTGGAAGTCTTGAACTAGAAGATGAAGTCAGTGTGGTCACTGCACCTGAGTTAGGTGCACTCGTGTTATTCTCGGTATTGCAGTGATTGCTAATAATTGTAGTCGCTTGAACCGAACTCATGCCAAGATCGAGAGATTTCCTTGCAGCATTAAATGGTTCAGTAGATGACTTGTTGTGGTTGCCACCAACACCCATGCTAGAATCTCTTCGGAGGCTGTGAAACTGGTGGTAATGGTGATGATTATGACAACAGTGGGAGAATTCAAGAGATTCATTGTGTGTCGGGGAGAGATTAGACATGGTGTGGCTAATCAAACAACTTCGATTCGAGTCAATGGTTGACATTGCACTTCGGTGCATTGCGCAATTGTTGCGATTTGCGTTCGACATGGAACTTCCATTGCGCACTGGTCGATGCACCACACTAGATGTCGACAAACATTCCTTCTTTACTTCATCCTCCAAATAACTCTGATTCATTGGATAAGAATCCTAATTTAAATTTAAATGTTATTCTATTAAATAAAACAAAAATTAAGTAAATCACTTACCAAACTTGACATAAATGAAGCATCTATCAAAGAGATTTATTATTGTAATAAAATGAGTCTTATATTATTCCAATACTTACTTTCGTTGCTGCTGATTCCTTTTCTATCAACTTTCCTAATCAGACGATTGTTTAGAATTTCTTGCTTTTCGACGTCAGACAGTGTAGAATCTAAGTTGTTTTGAATGTCACCTGTGAGATTCTCAGTAACTTCTTGATGTAAATGTTTATTTGTATTGTTCTCAACAACCGATTCTTGTTCTGTCCTGCTCTGTGTACCTGAGCAGCTCGGTACATCAAAACTACTGTTTAAACCACCAGTAGAATCATTATTTGTAACTCCACTAGTACATTGCACATTCTTGATATTAGAGATCTCATCTGATGCCACAGATTGGCTACCACTTGAAACGATTAAGGAATGTTTCTTCACTTGATTTGATCTCGCAACAGTAGACTCGTTTGAACTTGCAGATTCTGCATTTTCATTATTCCCTTTATCATGTTCTAGAGTAAGTTTGAAACCAGTTACGCTTTGATTATCATTATTAAATTTTGTTTTGTTATTAGTATTGGAAATATGGTTAGTGAAAGAAGAGTTAAGGTTAGAAGCGCTGTTAATCCTTTTAACCCTAACATCTCTATGCCTCAGTCGGGCAGCGCTATTGGTTTGAGCAGAAGGCAAGCGAGATAGGTGATGCGCAGTGAAAGAAGGAGAAGAGTTAGATGAAAGAGGAGCCTTACGAGGAATAGATGAATCTTTGTTGTCTTCCTTCTTCGACATTCTGGTGCATCATATGAGTCGACAGCAAAAGTAGGTATCACCAGGTATCGGGTAGGAATGGGTCAATTCACTATAGCACCTCGAGGTTCGAGCTAATTGTTTGTATTGGTCTTTTTGTTCACTCAGCTGCTCACAACACAGTTGAGGCTTGTAACGGTGTCTCTGAAGAGGACTCAACTCGTCGGCTGCACACGTCACAATCACATGGTGGACATTTGGACACTTCTTTTCGTCGTCGCATCTTGATGTCATCACTTCATTGGATATTATTTTTTATCAGATAAAATGGAAACAGGATCCAAGAGGGCAGCGAGTGAGCTGGATCAGTTTACTTTGACAGTGGCAATTTCACTTCTGATCATTCTGATTACGTTTGGTAAGAACAAGTATTCTTGGTAATGATTTCTTCAATATAATATTTATCGGTTTTCAGTTTACTTTTGGCTAAATAAAAAAAGTTCACGCAAATCAATTCTATTGGTTGGCTTAGCTGATGCCGGCAAAACTGTTCTGTTTTCTCAGGTATTTTTAAATATGTTGTTTCACCTGACTCTACAAATAAAAATATTTGATTGTCAAATGGTTAAGCTAGCACATGGTACTTTCGTGGAAACTGTCACCTCAATGCGAGAGAACGAGGAGCAAATGGAAGTGAAAGGTCGCAAGTTGGCTCTGTTGGATCTACCCGGCTTTGAGCGTCTGCGAAGTCAGTTCTGGGAAAAGTTCAAGCCCCGTGCACGTGCAATGATCTACGTGGTGGACAGTGTAGCATTCATGACCAATGTGCACAATGTGGCCGATCTTCTCTACCAGTACCTCTCGGATGACTTTGTCATGGCAAATCGCATCCCATGTTTGATTGCATGCACCAAGCAGGACGAGAGTCGAGCCAAAACGTCCAAAGCGATTTTCTCTTTGCTTGAAAAAGAATTGTAAGGCAACCTTTACGCATTCTAACTCTTTGCTCACCGGTTCTATGTTTAGCAACACGATTCGAGAAACACGAATGGGAGCACTGGATTCAACTGGTGGTGACCAACAAGATCAAGTTATCTTAGGCAATCCAAGCCATGTGTTTGCTTTCTCGGATTTGCGAAACAAAGTGGATTTCGTCGATTGCAGTGCTAGTGAATCAAACAAAAATTTGGAAAACGTATTGCGTTGGATTGAAACCATAGCTTAACTATCTTTTCATTTATTAAAGCCAAATTATAAAATAAGAGCATCTACAATTTCGCCATCATTGAGAAGACCTTTTGTCTTATCTCGAGGCATTAGCATAATTAATGCATTGGCATCTTTGATATTTAAAAGGCGACTGCTTATTTGATTGGTGTCACTTAATATCACAGTTGGTAAATAGTGTTCATTAGGGTTTTTCCGAGTGCAATTGAAGTGGAGAATACCACGTACAAATTCCGGTCGAGAATCGAGTTGGTAGGGTTTAGATAAACTGATCTTGCACTTGACAATTCGCTGAAATAAGTCTACCGTAACAGCCCTTGTTTTGGCTTCTTCCCACAGCAAAAAGTATTTTCCCGAAAGCATTTGTAGGGCAGGTTGGACAAAAATCTTAAAAGTCACAAAAGCACTGGCTGGGTTGCCTGGCAGAGCGAAAATAAACTTCAATTTATTCTCGTAGATACAAGTGCCAAAAGTGGTAGGCTTGCCGGGCTTAAGATTAACTCTTCCAAAGTGAATAGTTGTAGCAAAGTCTTGTAGTAAAACCTGTTTCATAAGATCTCTTTCACCCATTGATACACCTCCAGTGGTGATCAAGACATCAGCTTTTTGAAAGGCGTACCCGATTTTGCTATATATAGCGTCAACCTTATCCACTACTATACCCAGATCAATGCTTTCAAAGTGGGATTCATGTAAAAGTGTCAATAGAAGTGGCCGGTTCGAGTCCCAAATGCAACTGGCAGGTCTTGCTTGTCCAGCCGTGATAACCTGTACAAGTTATAACAATTAATAAGATAGTAGAAAATCATGTACAAGGATACTTCATCTCCGGTTGACAAAACAGCCACCACAGGTTTGCTAAAAACTTTGACTGATTCTGAGCCAATCGATGCAATCAAGCCAATGTCAATAGCACTGAGTGAGGTGAACTTGGGCAATAAAGGATTGTCTCGATCAACCGGTATGTCGCAGCCTACTGGTCGAATGTCTTGACCAACTTTGACCATACTATTGATACGAATCACCATTTCTTCTCGTCCATCCTGGAATCGTTCAATAATAGTTAATTGAGAAATTAGATTGTATATGCAAGCATACTTGAGTGCTCTTCACCAGTTCGGTATCCTCGACCTGCACTACGGCATCGGCACCGGGAGGAAGCGCGGCCCCGGTGCTAATACGGGTACAGTGGCCAGGAGTGAGTGTCACCATAGAATCACTTCCCGCCACCGAAGGCTTGGCTAGTACTCGACGCAAGCCATCTTGGTCAGCAGCAATCACTGCATAGCCATCTTTGATCGAGGCATTGAACGGTGGCAATGGCACCAATGCATACAGATCTTCCGCCAAAACACAACCCACAAGTTTATGCAAATCGGAAGGCAAAGCGGTGCGCGTAAACTTGTGCTGATGCTGCTCCCAATCATGGAAATAATTCCCAATTTGTTCCACAATTAATTCTAATGCTCTTGAGACAGAAACCATTTCATACGGTGACTTCCGATCTCGACAAGATGGCGGAATTTCTTTCACTTTGCCTAAAAAGGTTCAAAATAAGTCAATGAAAAATTATATGTGTTTAAAAAATTTACTTTTGTCTTGACTTTGAATTTGAAAGTGAACAGCAGCAACTTCATTTTGGTGTTCTGACAATTGATCAAGAGCATGCTTCAAGACAGGTTGAACAATGGAAAAACATTCTCCACATGCCTTCCGACTTCCTGGAAAATTGATGATTAAGGTGTTTTGTCGAATACCAGCGGTTAATCTAGCAGATAGCAGTTAATAAAAGAAACAACCGGGCAAAGTAGCTAGTACCGGGAAAGCATGGCAAAGGGCGTAGCTTGAAGTGAGCCAGAGAGTAAGGCATGAACAATGCCGGTGGCCTCGCGCTCTATCACCTCCTTGGTCACTTCCGGGGTAACATCTCGAGGCGAAAAGCCGGTGCCGCCCGAGGTGAGGATACAGGCTAGGTCACCTCGACTGCACCATTCTACCAATCTCTTCTTGATTTCTGTTCGTTCATCGGGCACCACTGCAGATTGAACTACTTCAAAGAGATTGGGCGAGCAATTGCTGACCAGATCACATAGTAATGCACCACTTGTGTCCAGTGCTTCGCCCCTACTGCATCGATCGCTGATGATGAGAATCGCAAAGCGATATTTCACCATGGTTGGTTCCAATTGGAAGCTGGCAAGCACTTGACTATACTTGCTACAATGCCACACCGTACGTCAGCTGATCTCCAAGTGAAATCACGTGGGTTCGCATCACACATAGCTTGTTGTTGTCTTCATAAACACCATCTCCCTGCATTGCTATCTCCTGATATCTATTTCTCTTTATATCTATTTTTTAAACACGCATTACTTTTACGGCACAACTTGGAATCCAGTCCTTTGGCCATTGTTTTACTTAACAAACTATTATTATTGCAAAATTTTATTTTTAGATACTTATATAAAAACATTGTCTAAAAGCGGTGAATTGACATGACAAAAAATATAAAATGAATGAAGAAACGTATGAAAAAATTATCAAAGAGTTGTCAGTTGTACAGAATTGTTTGATTAGTACAAAACAACGGAAAGTCGAGCTTAAATAACACACATTAGCATCCAAGTTGGGTATTTACATTTAAAACTTGTAGGATTTTAAAAAATAAACTAGATTCAATATCACATTTGTTGCTGGAAGATGCTTTGATTTTGGCAGAATGATAATGCACTTATATTGAGATTGAAAATAAAAATTGCCTGCTTGTTTGCCTCGATCTAGATTTCGATGAAAAAGCCAGAACGACGAGGAGTAAGTGGCGAAGACTGGTTGGAAAGATCTGCGGAGCGAGTTGAGGCAGAACCACGATGAGAAGCCACACTAGACCTGAAGCCCGACTGAGGCTGACGAACCAGTGGATGACTCGTTTCTGGCGTGCTACCTGAGGTGTCGCTGTCGGAAGCGTTGGTCACCACTGGAGGACTGCACAGAGGTTCGCTCGACACCTCTTGAAAACTTAGACTTGGTTCGGAAAGCATATCTACCACTTCAATTAAGAAGCAATATTCAGTCTCGCAAGTTTGATAAACTCGATCAAGTTACTTACCATCGAAAATCTGTTCAACTTTTTTCAAATTCTTAAGTATGTTAGACAAGTCTCGACTGATGTGAGATGGTTCATTGCTATAAGCACTCTTCGGTTGACTAGAACCTGATTCGGTATTTGCAGTCATGCCCACTTGAGGCAGAATTTCATCAATTAGAGAACGAGCTTCCGAGCCAATTGAATGGTTCGAGCGTTCACGCTCCAAAAAATCTCGCATTCTGGTGCGTAGTTTGGAAGAGAGTTGATTAATAGCAGATATCACTAACGAATCCAGTGGGGAAATAGAGAATATACGCGAATTGATACTTGATGAGATTGAGTTGGGTGTAGTAGTGCACGTGATTGGTGAGTTCTTTTGGTGGTGACTAGCCATCTCAGGTAGTGGAGCAGGGTGAGCTGTAAGGTTGGGTCGGGAAAGTAGTGATTCAGTTGCTGAGTGAGTCATCAGGTTTGGGTCAGACGAAAGCTTATTCGCCGAACTTGAGTTTGCCGAAGAACAACGCGCAAAGTCTCGGTCGAATTGAGCCATTTGATGTGGTTTGGTTGAAAAAAATCTCTTGCCAATTTGAAAACTAGAAATGGCGCGAACAGACTCAGAAGGTGGTGCTTCAAGCTGTGAATCCACAATAGGCGTCTCGACTCTAAGACCTTGTGAAGTCTTGTGAGAATGATTCTTGATTGCGCTGCTTGAAAACGAGGAACTTTTGTTAATAGGAGTTCCTAGTGTAGGTAATGCAGTAAAACGCGACTTATCTAGACAAAACATTAAAGAAATATATTTATTATTACACCTAAAAAGATCAGTGTAACTTACTTTGCGAACTAGCTTTTAAAGACTGAAGCCAGGGAGTGCTGCTACTGGTTGCACCTGATTGATAACGCAACGATGAACGACCAAAACGTGTAAAGAGTGTAGGTGCCTCGTCACAAGAAGAATCACCATCGCGTGCAATTTCATTATCAGAGTGCGATGCCTTTGGAATATGAGATACATTGTTGTGAGCCAATGTTGACATTGTTGGTTTACGTGACGATCGAGAACTAGTTGCTTTAGAGGAGGACAGATTTTCAACAGAAGAATGAGCAGATGAAGCAGCAGAGTGTGACTTTATATGCGATAATCTGCTATTTGTTGGCACCGAAGTCTTACTTGAAGTTACATTTGAAGATTTGCGAGATATATTTTGTTGCCTCGAGGTTGGGGTTTGAACTGGAACAGCAACTCGACTCGAACCTGTATTGGTCTGAGCACGCAAACTGAATCGACCACCATCGTTGCGCCTAAAAGGGTTGGCTGGAACTTTCTTTGGAGCTGCTTTAGCTTGCGACTCTTTGGCTTTGTTAACAGCTTGCTCAGAAACTTCAACCCCACAAGTATCCATTCCAAGTCGAGCTCGGCGTAAGGCAAAAGCACGGTTAAAACGTAGGTGACTAGCAGACTGGGTCGAAGAAGTGGATTCTGTACGAGTACGAGTATAGCTATCAACAGTAATAATCGATGAGCGTTCATCGAGATCATCTGTCGAAAGACAAGAATCTTCCACCGACGTAACCGAACTTTTCCTATTATAGCAAACCACTGGTGGTCGACTTAAAATCCTGCTTTGTTGAGTTTTGCGATTACTTGGTGAAGAAAGCAGCGGAGTGGAAGGCGCTGATCTAGTTTTAGAAGGGAGCTTTGCATAAGCTCTGCCACTACTGGATTTCTCTCCCTTCAATTGGTGACTCTCCGTCAATGATACATTTCCCAAGCGAGCTGTTTTCTCAAGTTTTGAATTAATCTTTTTCAGGGCACTCATTAGTTCGCTGCTAATCTTTTTCTTATCTTTAGAGATTGATGCAGATTCGCAATCATTGACGAATGCTTCTTCTTCTTCATCAGTGGAAACGGTGTTCGGTTGTGGAGTGGATGTTCGCCTCTTTGAGCGCGTAAACGTAGCATTATTCACAGTTGGCACAATGGACTCTTGCAACTTCTTTTCATTCTGATTTCTTTGATAGACATCAATTATGCCATCAATATGTCGCCTTGCAATTTCCAGTTTGTCCTTTGGGTCTTCGGTATCTGACACATCCCCGTTTTCTCCAGAGTCCTCATCGGCCATGACGCCCATTGTCTCTGGTTTGACCAACTGTTGAGCGTCCTCTTCTAGATCGTCTAGTTCACACTGACTACCCAGGGTTTCGCGTTTTTTATGCTTCTGTCCAACATCATCAATCTCGATCGTATAAGTACCGGTGTCACTGAGGTCATCGGCAATGAGATCAGCGTCTTCATCGATAGCCGAGTCAACTTGTTTCTCCAAAGTAGATGTCGGCGACTGAACCACCGTGGTCATCGACTGAAGATGAGGCAAGCGGTGGCTCGACTCATTCGAATTCGAGTGCAGAGATGAAAGAGACTCGTCGTACTCCATGCGCGTAGAGGCGTTGGACGAGTTGCAAGCATAGATTGCTTGGCTTGGATCTTGTGAGTTGCATCGCATCCCATAGGGAGAGGTAGACCCCGACGATGAGACACTTTGCCGACAAGCACGTTGATGTGATGAGCCGTAGATGGTTGGCTCAAAGTTGTTATAGGAATCGTTGTTAGCATCATCTGGGCAGTATCTCTGGTGGTATTCAGAGTCTTCAAACATTCGATTGATAAGGTACACGGCCGACTCGCTTAGCTGGGACCCGCGTTTATTGCGTCGAGTGGATGCCGGCGAAGGAACCTCGTGTGCATCGTTCACATGCTTGCTTCTTCTCATGCTGAACTCATTACCACTTGTTTGATGCTGCAACTCTGTGCGAAGATGCTCTCGGTGGTCATTAGTTGAAGCAGATTGCTCAGTGGTGTGGAGCTTATTAGTTCTTCTCATTTCGTAGTCGCGATCACAATGTCTTGAGGGTGACTCTTTCACTTCGCATTTTTGCAGTCTAGCTTTGTTACTGCAGTTGTAGTCATTGTCACAGTTTCGTCGGCGGTATGCAGATGAGGAGGAGCTGTTGTTGGTAGTAGCAGTGGGGATGCTAGTGCGCGACTTGCCGTTGGAGTGACATGCAACACCGGTGGCAGCCATGCTGTCCTCAGCGCACCTACCCGCTTGATCACTCTGCTCACTTGGCCCAGTGCCCTTCTCACACCTCACTTCATATCGCTCCCGTCGGCTACTCATTCGTTCTTGGGCAGTACGAACACCGTGCCGCGAACCAGTGCCTTCCTGGTCAAAGTTGATCACAAAAGCCATGCCGCCAAATGATCGGCGTTCACTGTCGGCACTAGAGATACTCTCTAAAGATAATGGTTCGGGCTCGGTGCCATTACGACAAGGCGACTCTCTCACAGCCTCGCTACCAACTATCTCACTTGGAGTGTTGTGATTTTGAGGCTGTCTTCTCAAGTGGTCAATATCATATTCTCCTTCAATCACGGTTCCAAAAGGTGATTCACTTGAACTGGTAACACTCTGATGTCTCTGATAATTAGTGCCCACATAAGACACACAGGGCTCAGAAGAGTTTTCGATTTGAGTTATTGGAGTATGATAAGTACACTGGTCCCGTTGTTCACTGCTGATATCGAAGATTAGCTTGTCATGGGAACAACAGTTGTCGCCAAGTAAAGTAGTGCTCAATTGTTGAGAAAATCCTTTATTCACAAGTGAAGAAGCCGACGTTGTCGAATGACCAATATCTATGCAAAATAAAAGTAAACTTGTGTAAATCAGTAAAGTCGAGTAGTTGAATTGTAATTAAAGATTCTTGATGAGTTCAAATGCAAAAATTATTTAGCTGTTATCTATAAATAATTTACTATAACTTCAAAATAACTAATTTTAAATGTACAACTTTGAAACCGTTACACAAGAACTTTCTTAAGTGCATAAGATAAAAGGAGTGAGATCAAGGATATAGTTGGGTTGGAGCAAGGACATCAAGGTACTTGACATGAACAAACTGTATTGCATTAGCTATAAATATCCCCACTAACAAGACTGATGGCGTTGATTGGCACCGCTTCAGCCAAAAATGGCTTTTCTCGCAGGGCAAAGAGCAGTAAGCAAACAATAGCTTGATCAACCTGGCAGTCAGTGATCACCAGGCAATCGGTCGCTATTAGCACCAGCCAATGCAAACATGCTACTCGAAAAGTCATCGTTGGGCACTACGTATACCAATGGCGAGTCACCAAGCGGCAACTATCAAGGCCACGAGTCGCATTGCAACTACTTCCGAACAGCAGCATCTTAGCACCTTTACAGATTATTTAAGATAACAGATAGAATAGCAACGAACCTGTAGTAACGACATCCGTGGTGGATGTCAAGTGGCCATCCACTTCGCATGCCTTGAGTAGTAGTGACTCGTTGAAAATCGCATCCAGACTGCTATTGTTGTTAAGACGATCCTCACTGTTGAGATGAGGCAAGATGATCACTGAAGACGTAGTGGACCCATCCACATTATCAATTGGTTCTTGGGCCTCACTTTCCTCTCGCAATTGGTCTAGAGCGTTAGAAGGAGTGTAGACATCATCACAGATGTCATTGTAGGTGTCCTCTTCGTCTTCCACAGCCTGATCGATAACGTCATCGGTCAGTGAGACTTGTCTGTCTTCATGTTGGATAGCTTCGTCATCGCGAGCCACCTCATCATAGTCATGCTCTTCCAAGCTGTCACCACGACCATATTTCGAGCGATTGCTAGTATACTCGAAACAACAGTCATTGAGATAAGTGTGACTGCCAAACGGTGCCAAGTGCGTCTCACTTGGAGACTCTGGAGCCGAAGCAGAATGGCTCAAAGAAGTCCGTCCCCCATCAGCAAGACTTTCATAACGAATAAAAGTGATATCCTCATTAGCTGAGCATTCGAGTGACTTCTCTTTGCTAGATCGCTTCTTAAAGCGAAGCTTCATCATCTTCATAGCTGACATAAAAACAGAGGATGGTGAAGTGGTTGATGAAGATGAAGAATTTGATGAAACTGATGACATGAGAGATGAAGAAGAGGGAGACAGCTTTGAAGAAGCATGACTTCCGAGATCTTCGGAAGTTTTATGTGATTTTTCCTTAGCTGCCTTGCTTTTGCCACTCTTGAAACGTAGTAGTTTGTTCATTGGTCCAGTTTTGTTTGTTTTGCCCATAAAACCACTGCCATTGAGATGAAGAGGCACGCTGTCGGCACTAGCACGGCGCACTCGTTGCAATCGGTAGACGTCCGAGCTAAAGCCAAAGCGAATCTGGTCACGCTCGTTGAGCTTGACAAAGCAACGCGAAGGCACACGACGCTCGTTGATGTAAGTCTGTGACAAAGCAAACAGATGCCACCATAGTCAGAAACGTAAACAGAACAGAGTGAGTCGAGCAGTGGTTTACGCCATCAATCGGCTAAGTGAATGAAAGCAGAGTGTTGCCGGGCAAAGGACAAGATAGATAGAGAGCAAAGCACAGGCAGCAAGTGATGCTGCTGGTGACAGAGGCCAAGGCGCGAGCAAACAGGCGAGGGGTGGGCCGGCCAAATGCATCCAATGCACCGACACACTGCACGCACCGTGCTTGCCCGGCCGACCGACGCATCACTTCCTCGCTCCTCTCCCGACCACTCCACCAGACGATCGCCACTCGACGCACTAACCACTAGCCTACTGTTTTTGTCTCCAAACCAAAGGCAAAATTCAATTATTTACACTTACAAAACGTGTTCTCTTTTACAAAAGTAATTATTAACAATTACTGCCAGTTTACAACTCAACGAGCTTGTAATTTGATTAATTTACCACTATGCAACGTATTGTAAGGGCACAATGACCAAAAACCTAAGCAATCTATGCACCAATATTCTAACCAACATCATTGTCATACGATTTGACCACCAAAAATTTC